>JBAMBR010003833.1:0-39955 GCA_037044475.1 Zaprionus obscuricornis
TGACACGCAACGCTGATCAAACATTGAAGGTAAAGACAATGTTTTGAACTTGAAGTAGTTTAATTACCGTAACGATAGTAAAAACATAATCAAAACTATCGACAATGCTTCTCATATCTATCTATAAATAATTAAATAATTTGTAATTCTTAGGCACTCTCCGATGAGGCTGCATTCAAAGATCAACGACGTCGTTCCAGCTCGCTGCAGCGTCGCAGTGCTAAACCTTTGGCAACAATCGATGAAAAGGTCAAAGGTGATACTAAAGTTTTGACTGTTGCACGTGCAACTTTTGCATCGGAGGCACGTCGTAACTCACGACAATCGACACCATCACCAACACGAGCACGTAGCTCATCACAATCCTCCATTGAGTGCTGTCCACGAGATCGTTCTCGTTCCAGTTCGCGTGAATCAATGACACATGGAGGCGGCTCATCGGATGAGCAAATGAGCAAGCAACGCGTTGAACGACTACGTATGCGTACACCGAAGCGTGAGAAATCACGACACGATTCAAGCGAACAATTGCGATCATCGCGTCAAAGTAGCAAACAACGCAGCAGTTCTACTGCTACAGCTGCTACTGCTACTGCTGCTGCTGAGACTGTGAAGCGTACGCATCATCACAGCAGGCATCGTGAGAAGGAGCATGTCAGTGATCATTCGGGCAAGCATAGCTCGAATTCGCATTCAAATTCGATATCCGTCTCCGGTTCAGGCGGCAGTCGATTATTACGCTCATCGCGTGTCAGTGAAGAGAGCCGCCCACGCATTAGCTCACAGCGAACTGCTAGCGAGCGCGATCGGGAGCGTGAACGTGAACGTGATCGTGAGCGTTCGCGCGGTAGTGAAAAACATAGAGATGAGCTTACGCGCTCGCGTGGTAAGTTTATTTGTGCATGTATGAAAGAGAGAGAAAGAGAGAGAGAGTGTATGTATGTTAGAGAGAATACTCTCAGCAGCAAAATACTTTGTCATAATCCATTGCCATGTGTATTACAGAATTGTTTATTTTGGGCTTGCTCATAATGGGTGCCACACAGCCACATAGACTGCGCAGGCGTTATAGGTTAGCTTTTTGTCAGGCAACTACTCTACTCGCATATTGACACTAAGCCGCACCAAAATGGCAATGCAGGCAATAGATCATAGCTTGATATCGTTGACCAAGTCATGTCGATTATCAAGGCTGTTGCCCATTTTTGCTCAATTCGGCACATTGTTTATTTTCTTCACACTTTTGCAGACTGCGAATGAAATCGAAATTAATTTTAAAAAATATAAAAGAGAATTTTTTAGATAAATATTTTTATAAATATTTAATATTTAATGAGTAATTCTTATTATTAAATATAAAATATTATTATAATAAATAATATATATAAAATAAATAAATAAAAAAATATAAAAAAAAATAATAATAAAATTATAATAAATAAATAAAAAAAATAATAAATAAATAAAAAAAATAATAAATAAATAACAATAAATTATAAATAAATACAAAATAAATTAAATAATTATAATAAAGAATAAACAAAAACAAAATTAATAAAAAAAATAAATAGTTAATAAATAAAAAGTAAACAAAAAAAAATAAATAATAAATAAAAAAATAAATAAATAAATGAAAAAATTTTAAAAAAAAATAAAAAAAAATTATAATACAAATATAAAAAAATATTAATAATGATAAATAAAAAAATTATAAATAAATATATAATAAATTAAATAATTATAATAAAGAATAAACAAAAACAAAATTAATTGAAAAAAATTAATAAATAAGAAATAAACAAAAAAAATGAAATAATAAACAAATAAAAAATTAATAAATAAATTACAAAATATAAACTTTAAAATATAATAAAATTATAATAATATACCAGCAATATTATTTAAAATATATTTTTTTTATTTTTTAATAATAATTTAAAATGAAAAATATAATTATAAAATAATTAAATTAAATTATAAAAATATTTATATTTATAAAATATTTATAATATCTATAAAAAAAAATATGTATTAATCATTTCATTCTCAGTTTGCAAAACAAATACAAATTCGCAGCACAGAAACACAGCACACAAATACAAACAAAAACAACAACAAAATGTTAGTCTTAACGCAACAGTTAACAGTTTTAGCTTAATCAGTAAAATTGGTTATTCTAACGCTCATAGTTATAGCCACAAGTTGAACATAAAGTGCAAATTCATTTAATTTGATTTACATTTTCATACACACACAGGTCACACCAGTCGCTCGAGACACAGTGAACAGACGGCAGCCACGGGCGGCCATAAGACAAGTAAGAGCAGTCGCAGTCATCATCAACATGACACAGCAACGTCGACACACAGAAAGTCTACGATAGCGGCAAAGAGCACAGCAACAACAACATCAGCAGGCAACACAACAAAAGCAACAACAACAACAACATCATCATCATCGCACAAAGCAACTGCAACAACTAGCACCATCAACAACAACAACAACGATAACAACTCCAACAACGCACAACGAACTGACGTACGTATACGTAACGAATTTAGCGAATACACAAACCAGCGACGAGGATGCAGACTATGCCAGCATTGATGAGACTGTCACTTCTATAGTGCAATCACAAATACCACAGCCACAAACACATCCATTGCCACCGCCACGACGTAAACGCAAACAGTCTTTAATACCTGTACCCATACAGCGTGAACGTCTCACAGCCACGCCCACTGCCGCCTATGAGCATCGCATTAAGCTAGAAATGATACCAATGCCAACGCAAAGCTATTCGAATCAATCGACATTGCGTTGCAAGGCACAAACTCAAATTCAAACTCAAGCACAATCACAGTCAAAATCACAATCACAAACACAAACACAATCACAATCATTGCCAAAGCTGCAGCCACGTAAACCATCGCTCAAGTGCACACAATCGACAAGTTCAAGCTTTGCTTTTCTGCCATATTTGGCAGCAAAGCGTAACTCAAGTGTTAGCCATGTCTATGATAATTATCTCTTATATGCGGCACCTGCAACATTGTCACCCTACAAGTTGCGTCCGTATCAGCACAATTTAAGCAATGATCATGCTCAGCTTTTTGGCAGTAGTGGTGCACATCGTAGTGGTGGTGGTGCTGGTGCTGGTGCTGGTGCTGGGACTATGACTTCTGGTGGTACTGCTGCGTTAACAAGTCGTTTGGGCAGTTGGCCAAAACGTTTACGCATGCGACAAGTGCGCAGCACTGTATCAACGCATCAGCCCTTTGGCATTTGCACATGTTCATAGTCAGCGCTGGACAAGCAAAAATAAAAAAACAAAAAATAAATAAATAAATGCCATATATATATTTGATATATAATCGCACATGGATGAGCGATTAAACTGGATCTCGTCACAGTTCACAGCTTTCTCTCACGTTATACCATAGTATATTCATAATTCCTATGCACTTCAAAATTTCCTATTCCTATTCGTACTCTTATTTTTTTTTTGGGTATTTTTACTATTTGCATTTTTGACTACCTCATGCACGCGAAATGATAAAAATCAAGCAAAAACGAAGCACGAAATATTAAAAAAAAAAAAGATTTTTATCGAAATGAAAAAAAAAACATAAAAATTGCAATCCTCAATTTTTCTAACCTCTGTTCCCCCAACAACAACTACTAATACAAATAAAAAATAAAAACTGAATGAGAATAAGCGAGACAGAGGGAGAGAGAGAGAGAAAGAAGAGAGAAAGAAAGAGGGTTTTTTTACTTGGAGCACATACTCAATGGCAATGCACAACACACACAACCAAAAAAAAAAAAAATAAAAAATAAACACTATGAATGAAAAATGGTTCTGTTTTTACATTTGACAGCGTAAGCGAAAAATATATTCAAAATTTTTGAAAACATTTTATATTAGCTGGAACTGGAAAGCATGCTGTGGGTGCATTAGGAATATAGTAGTAGTAGTAGTAGTAGAAATCTAACTGCAAAAACTATTGCATTATGCTCGTCTGTAGATTTTTTTTTATCACTAACTTTTCAAACACTAATCTCTTCTTCGCTTTAACTTATTCTCAACTTTGAAAAAATATTAAAAAAAAAAAATTGAAATTGAATTTTCAATAATATTATTTTTTTATATTTTAAAAATAATTTTTAGTTTTTTTAAAAAAAAATAATTGCTTGAAAAAATATTGAATATTGAAAAAAAAAATAGAAATTAAATTTTCAAGAATTTGTATTTTTTAAAACTACTTTTGAATTTTTTTTTTAAATAATTGCGTGAAAAAATATTGAAAAATATTGAAAAAAAAAATAGAAATTAAATTTTCAAGAATTTGTATTTTTTAAAAATAATTTTGAATTTTTTTTTAAATTATTGCGTGAAAAAAATATTGAATATTGAAAAATATAAAAAAATAAATTCTTGAAAATTCAATTTTAATTTTTTTTTTCAATATTTTTCAATATTCAATATTTTTTTCACGCAATAATTTAAAAAAAAATTCAAAATTATTTTTAAAAAATAAAAATTCTTGAAAATTTAATTTCTATTTTTTTTTTCAATATTTTTCAATATTTTTTCACGCAATTATTTAAAAAAAAAATTCAAAATTATTTTTAAAAAATACAAATTCTTGAAAATTTAATTTCTATTTTTTTTTTCAATATTCAATATTTTTTTCAAGCAATTATTTTTTTTTAAAAAAACTAAAAATTATTTTTAAAATATAAAAAAATAATATTATTGAAAATTCAATTTCAATTTTTTTTTTTTAATATTTTTTCAAAGTTGAGAATAAGTTAAAGCGAAGAAGAGATTAGTGTTTGAAAAGTTAGTGATAAAAAAAAATCTACAGACGAGCATAATGCAATAGTTTTTGCAGTTAGATTTCTACTACTACTACTACTACTATATTCCTAATGCACCCACAGCATGCTTTCCAGTTCCAGCTAATATAAAATGTTTTCAAAAATTTTGAATATATTTTTCGCTTACGCTGTCAAATGTAAAAACAGAACCATTTTTCATTCATAGTGTTTATTTTTTTTTTTTTTTTTTTTGGTTGTGTGTGTTGTGCATTGCCATTGAGTATGTGCTCCAAGTAAAAAAACCCTCTTTCTTTCTCTCTTCTTTCTCTCTCTCTCTCCCTCTGTCTCGCTTATTCTCATTCAGTTTTTATTTTTTATTTGTATTAGTAGTTGTTGTTGGGGGAACAGAGGTTAGAAAAATTGAGGATTGCAATTTTTATGTTTTTTTTTTCATTTCGATAAAAATCTTTTTTTTTTTTAATATTTCGTGCTTCGTTTTTGCTTGATTTTTATCATTTCGCGTGCATGAGGTAGTCAAAAATGCAAATAGTAAAAATACCCAAAAAAAAAATAAGAGTACGAATAGGAATAGGAAATTTTGAAGTGCATAGGAATTATGAATATACTATGGTATAACGTGAGAGAAAGCTGTGAACTGTGACGAGATCCAGTTTAATCGCTCATCCATGTGCGATTATATATCAAATATATATATGGCATTTATTTATTTATTTTTTGTTTTTTTATTTTTGCTTGTCCAGCGCTGACTATGAACATGTGCAAATGCCAAAGGGCTGATGCGTTGATACAGTGCTGCGCACTTGTCGCATGCGTAAACGTTTTGGCCAACTGCCCAAACGACTTGTTAACGCAGCAGTACCACCAGAAGTCATAGTCCCAGCACCAGCACCAGCACCAGCACCACCACCACTACGATGTGCACCACTACTGCCAAAAAGCTGAGCATGATCATTGCTTAAATTGTGCTGATACGGACGCAACTTGTAGGGTGACAATGTTGCAGGTGCCGCATATAAGAGATAATTATCATAGACATGGCTAACACTTGAGTTACGCTTTGCTGCCAAATATGGCAGAAAAGCAAAGCTTGAACTTGTCGATTGTGTGCACTTGAGCGATGGTTTACGTGGCTGCAGCTTTGGCAATGATTGTGATTGTGTTTGTGTTTGTGATTGTGATTTTGACTGTGATTGTGCTTGAGTTTGAATTTGAGTTTGTGCCTTGCAACGCAATGTCGATTGATTCGAATAGCTTTGCGTTGGCATTGGTATCATTTCTAGCTTAATGCGATGCTCATAGGCGGCAGTGGGCGTGGCTGTGAGACGTTCACGCTGTATGGGTACAGGTATTAAAGACTGTTTGCGTTTACGTCGTGGCGGTGGCAATGGATGTGTTTGTGGCTGTGGTATTTGTGATTGCACTATAGAAGTGACAGTCTCATCAATGCTGGCATAGTCTGCATCCTCGTCGCTGGTTTGTGTATTCGCTAAATTCGTTACGTATACGTACGTCAGTTCGTTGTGCGTTGTTGGAGTTGTTATCGTTGTTGTTGTTGTTGATGGTGCTATTGTTGTTGCAGTTGCTTTGTGCGATGATGATGATGTTGTTGTTGTTGTTGCTTTTGTTGTGTTGCCTGCTGATGTTGTTGTTGCTGTGCTCTTTGCCGCTATCGTAGACTTTCTGTGTGTCGACGTTGCTGTGTCATGTTGATGATGACTGCGACTGCTCTTACTTGTCTTATGGCCGCCCGTGGCTGCCGTCTGTTCACTGTGTCTCGAGCGACTGGAGTGACCTGTGTGTGTATGAAAATGTAAATCAAATTAAATGAATTTGCACTTTATGTTCAACTTGTGGCTATAACTATGAGCGTTAGAATAACCAATTTTACTGATTAAGCTAAAACTGTTAACTGTTGCGTTAAGACTAACATTTTGTTGTTGTTTTTGTTTGTATTTGTGTGCTGTGTTTCTGTGCTGCGAATTTGTATTTGTTTTGCAAACTGAGAATGAAATGATTAATACATATTTTTTTTTTATAGATATTATAAATATTTTATAAATATAAATATTTTTATAATTTAATTTAATTATTTTATAATTATATTTTTCATTTTAAATTATTATTAAAAAATAAAAAAAATATATTTTAAATAATATTGCTGGTATATTATTATAATTTTATTATATTTTAAAGTTTATATTTTGTAATTTATTTATTAATTTTTTATTTGTTTATTATTTCATTTTTTTTGTTTATTTCTTATTTATTAATTTTTTTCAATTAATTTTGTTTTTGTTTATTCTTTATTATAATTATTTAATTTATTATATATTTATTTATAATTTTTTTTATTTATCATTATTAATATTTTTTTATATTTGTATTATAATTTTTTTTTATTTTTTTTTAAAATTTTTTCATTTATTTATTTATTTTTTTATTTATTATTTATTTTTTTTTGTTTACTTTTTATTTATTAACTATTTATTTTTTTTATTAATTTTGTTTTTGTTTATTCTTTATTATAATTATTTAATTTATTTTGTATTTATTTATAATTTATTGTTATTTATTTATTATTTTTTTTATTTATTTATTATTTTTTTTATTTATTTATTATAATTTTATTATTATTTTTTTTTATATTTTTTTATTTATTTATTTTATATATATTATTTATTATAATAATATTTTATATTTAATAATAAGAATTACTCATTAAATATTAAATATTTATAAAAATATTTATCTAAAAAATTCTCTTTTATATTTTTTAAAATTAATTTCGATTTCATTCGCAGTCTGCAAAAGTGTGAAGAAAATAAACAATGTGCCGAATTGAGCAAAAATGGGCAACAGCCTTGATAATCGACATGACTTGGTCAACGATATCAAGCTATGATCTATTGCCTGCATTGCCATTTTGGTGCGGCTTAGTGTCAATATGCGAGTAGAGTAGTTGCCTGACAAAAAGCTAACCTATAACGCCTGCGCAGTCTATGTGGCTGTGTGGCACCCATTATGAGCAAGCCCAAAATAAACAATTCTGTAATACACATGGCAATGGATTATGACAAAGTATTTTGCTGCTGAGAGTATTCTCTCTAACATACATACACTCTCTCTCTCTTTCTCTCTCTTTCATACATGCACAAATAAACTTACCACGCGAGCGCGTAAGCTCATCTCTATGTTTTTCACTACCGCGCGAACGCTCACGATCACGTTCACGTTCACGCTCCCGATCGCGCTCGCTAGCAGTTCGCTGTGAGCTAATGCGTGGGCGGCTCTCTTCACTGACACGCGATGAGCGTAATAATCGACTGCCGCCTGAACCGGAGACGGATATCGAATTTGAATGCGAATTCGAGCTATGCTTGCCCGAATGATCACTGACATGCTCCTTCTCACGATGCCTGCTGTGATGATGCGTACGCTTCACAGTCTCAGCAGCAGCAGTAGCAGTAGCAGCTGTAGCAGTAGAACTGCTGCGTTGTTTGCTACTTTGACGCGATGATCGCAATTGTTCGCTTGAATCGTGTCGTGATTTCTCACGCTTCGGTGTACGCATACGTAGTCGTTCAACGCGTTGCTTGCTCATTTGCTCATCCGATGAGCCGCCTCCATGTGTCATTGATTCACGCGAACTGGAACGAGAACGATCTCGTGGACAGCACTCAATGGAGGATTGTGATGAGCTACGTGCTCGTGTTGGTGATGGTGTCGATTGTCGTGAGTTACGACGTGCCTCCGATGCAAAAGTTGCACGTGCAACAGTCAAAACTTTAGTATCACCTTTGACCTTTTCATCGATTGTTGCCAAAGGTTTAGCACTGCGACGCTGCAGCGAGCTGGAACGACGTCGTTGATCTTTGAATGCAGCCTCATCGGAGAGTGCCTAAGAATTACAAATTATTTAATTATTTATAGATAGATATGAGAAGCATTGTCGATAGTTTTGATTATGTTTTTACTATCGTTACGGTAATTAAACTACTTCAAGTTCAAAACATTGTCTTTACCTTCAATGTTTGATCAGCGTTGCGTGTCATCTCGCTTAGAATCTGCGCATCACGTTGCAAATCGGCCTTGCGCTCATAGCTACCCGCTGGTGATGGTGACTTGACGCGAAATGTTGTTGTCAGCTCGTTGGCAATATTCTCATAGCAATGTTCATCATCATCATCATGATAATCATCGGTATTCATAATCGCTATTTCATCGTTGCCCTGTGGGCTATGTCTAAGTAAATCGGGTCGATCGTTTAACAATTGCCATTTCGTTGTTGTGGTTGTAGTTGTGGTATTATTATTGGTTGTGGTTCCATTGGTTGCCTCATGTGCCTCATTGTTGTGGCTTAGCTTGCTGCGTGTAGGTAGCGTGCGTCGTGGATTACTGGACGCTGTCAATAGCTTAGGGGATTGTGTGGGTGTTGCAGCCGTATGCTGCACCCCAAAATAAGCGAGCTCATGTTCACGTAATTTACGTGCACCACGTGTCTCTTTGACAATTTTCAGTGATTCGCTGCCAGATTCATCGCCACCACAGCTATTATCTATAGCAATCTGTGGCTGTGGCTGCACAAGTAATGTGCGTGGCTTGGCAACAGGCACCAGCTGACCAATACGTAATGTTGGTGGCGTTGCCTTCGGTTTCTGTAGTCTTGGTGCATGTAGTGCAATATTCATAACATTAGATTTTGGTAGATCTGCAAATTGAAGAAGATCACAAATAATTTTTGGATTTAATATTAATAATTCTATCTAGCTAGCCTTGAGCCCTAAGACTAAACACAAACACACAGACACACACACTAAGTAAGTAAACTCCTCTGCTTTACGACAGGATACACACATATTGAACGACGTTTGGGAAGTGCTTTAATTAGGATTACCTGCACGTCTCAGCGTTTGTTCTTGTGCCTCAATTTTCCAGATGGTACGCTTTGCTTTGAGGCGACTCCAACTGCTTGAATATTCGCTACCTTTGAGCACAGGATCATCGGGTGAGGAGCTGCATTGTGTACCGCCACCACTATCACTGTTGTTGTTGTTGTTGTTGCTATTATTTGATTCTCTAAAATAACGTTTAACTTCCTCATCGGCGCTGTCTTCTTCTTGCTCAGCAGCATCGTAAAGTCGACGCAATTGTGTCAATTGTTGACTAACCGGAATTTGTGTATTTCCCAAAAGTTTTAAACGTGGCGGTGCTAGTGGTGCCAATGGTGTTAACGTTTGACGTGGCAATGAATCATACAATGTGCTGCCAAATAAATCGCTGCTAGTTATTGATGTTGTTGATGTGCGACGTGAACTTTCCTCCTGATAGCTATGCGATCGCAACATAGGCGTTGGCACCACAATTGTGGGCTGTATTAGGGCAGACTCGATTGAGGCAATGCTCAGGCGACGCATTGCTTCATCGAATTCGCTGGCCGAACGCATTGTTTTCATAATCAACGATGTGGATTTGAGACCCTCGTCAAGTATGCGCTGATGAGCGCGTAAATCTTGCAATAATAGCTCCTGTGCACTGCTGCGACGACGATGATGAACTGAAGCTGAACCTGAAGATGGGGAGATGTGCGAAAAATGTTGTTGGTGTTTGGCATTTTGTTTTTTTTTTTTGATTTTTAGTTTTTTAATTTTTAGTTTTTTTTTTTAAATTTTATGTGGTTTTGTTTGTGTGAATTGTATGATTTTTAAACATGATTGAAAATGATTTAATTAATATTCGAAATTATTAAAGCAGTTTTTGAAAAATTTATTTAATTTTTAATGATATTTGAATTTTGCTTTTAAAGCGTTAAATAAAGCCTATGATTTTATTTATGAATTTATATTCTTTTAATTTTATTAATTTTTAATTCAAAATTATCTATGTAATATAATTTTTTATTTTCATAATTTTTAAAGATTGTAAACATTTTAAAATTAAATATAATTTTTAAATATTTTTTAACATTTGTAATTAATTTTGTAAAGCTGAATTCAACTTATGAAAATTGTATTTAATTTTTAAATTAATATATTTAAATTTTAAAAATTGTTTTTAATTTTTAAAAATAAAATTTTAATATAAAAAATATTTTTTTTTTATTTTTTTAAAATTGTATTTAATTTTTAAAAAATTTATAAAATTTTTTTTAATTTTTTTTTTTAATTTTATTTTATTTGTAAATTTTTTTTAATAATTTTGAAAATTGTAGTTAATTTTTAAATAAATATATTTAAATTTTAATAAATGTTTTTAATTTTTAAAAATAAAATTTTAATATAAAAAATATTTTTTTATTTTTTAAAATTGTATTTAATTTTTAAAAAATTTATAAATTTTTTTAAAATTTTTTTTTTTTAATTTTATTTTATTTGTAAAATTTTTTAATAATTTTGAAAATTGTATTTACAAATATTAATTAAATTTCGATGAAATATTAAATATTTGTTGGTTAAGATTTATGTTCAGTTTTATTGGTTAGAAAGTAAGCTTATGCTTTTGGGTTAAATTATTTGGCTTAATGAAAAAGAGTTGAAGCAGCAAAACTTAGACATGCATTACAAGTTCAAGTATTGTGTATTGAGGTATCACAGCATCGAATACAACGAATACATTGAGACTAAGCTAATTGAGAGACAAGTAGAGGAGTTTACTACAAAACCGCATAGACATAACTAAATAAGACAAGACAAGACAAGACAAGACATGACAAAACACAACACAACATAACACAATACAAGAAAAGACTAAGACAAGACTAAATAATTACGAGCTACAGGCACAACTGCTAAATAGTTAATTAACTTTACTTTAGTTTTTTTTTCCATTTTTTAAATTACCAACCTGTTTCTGTCCAGTCCTCGGCACCAAGGCTCACATTGATCTTCGTCGAATATCCATTGCCAGCAGGCGAGGGCTGCTGCTGCTGCTGCTGTTGTTGTTGTTGTTGTTTATCAAATTGTCGTTGCTCCACAATGCGAACACGTTCAGCCACAGATTTAGTCGTTATCGGAGAGTCACCAGTATTTGCTGTGAATTTCGAAACAGATATTCAAGTTATGGCAATAGAGAATAAAGCTAGTTTCATAAAAATAAAATTATATTTAAATTGTTGTTAGATACAAATCGCCAAAATTGTTTAACTAAGGTGGCACTAAATAAATTTCCAGTGGTGTTTAAAAATTAATTAAATTCTTTGTAATTCACATAATCGAAACGACATAAAGAGTTCGGGTTTTTTTTTTTATGATGCAATTTGCTCAGTTTTGCGGCACGTGTAAATTAAAATCCCATAGCCTTGTTCTAAGTCAAGAGACTGAACTATGGCTATAAATATTATATAGATTTTACTATAAATTTTTCAACTCTCTTAAAGTTGTGCTATAAATTTATCGATATTTATTTTATTTTATTTTTTTAATTATTTCAATCGCATAACAAATTGTTAAATGTATCATAAATCATATTAAATTACTTACCACTTGGCGGACTATTCTCACGATCACTCTTAATTGTAGCTGGTACACTCCATAGCACATCGGCACTCTCAATATTCTCACCCAAATGATATGGTTTCGGTTTAATCGGTTTATTCTTTAATATGCCACGAATATTGGCTAATTCATCGGTTTCGTTATCTGTTGTATCCACACCGCTAGTCGATGTATAACTCAATCTTGATGTTGAGCTAGTACTTTCCAGTAGACTATAACGTGGTTCCAATGTTCCAGGTTTACTTGGTGTTGTGGTTATAACCGTTACTTGTGTGCCAGCCACTGGTTGTGTTACCAATTCTGGTGGCTCCATTAATGTAGCACGATAGGCAACTGTTGTCGTTGCAATCGGTTTGCTTCGTATATTTGTATCGTCACCGAAATGTGTTACATTGTTGCTGCTGCTGCTGCTGCTGCTGGAGCTATTGCTAATGCTGCTGCCAGTACTAATGCTGCTGTTAGTGGTAATGCTGCTGCTGCTTGTAGTGACACTTGCAGATTTCACTAGACTTTGCAGCGGGCCACTGGCGGTGCGTCGTCGTCGACGAAAGTTTTGCGTAGGTGGCGGTTTTCCATCGGTTTCCACAATATTTACACGTCCAGATTCGGCAGCAAAGTGAACTTCTGTTTTACAGAATTCCACACGCTTCTGTGCGCTGCTGCGTTGCAATTGACTTGAACTGCTGCTGCTGTTGTTGTTGTTGTTGTTATTGCCATTTACGGATTCACCATTAACATGAACCTGTGAAAAATGAACAAGAATTAATTATGTAAAATGTTTACGATAGTTTAGCCGATAGTTTTTCGATAATAATTTGTATGCGATAATTTTCTAAAATTCTTTGTAGAGTAAAGAATATGATAGCACAGTCGATAGTCTTTCGATTAATTTACTCGATAGTTTAATCGATAGTATATCGATAGTATATTCTCGATATTTTTCATTTGTGCAATCCGAATAACAAGTATAATAGTTTAATCGATATTCTAATCGAAATTCCTTGTACGATAGTTTAACCGATAGTCATACGATTATATCTTACCTGCGATGTTTTACGTATATCACGCCAAGTTTCTTCCACAGCAATAGAATGACGTTTACTGAGCTCAGCTTCATTAGGACTTTCAGCCCTTACATTATTTGATTGTTGTCTTCCAAAATGTATAATAGTAGATCCAGGACCATTAGGTCCAGCCACAGCAGAACGTTCGGTGGGTGACCAATTACCCAACTGTTCACCCGAACGACCTAAGCCACTGTCTGTAGAGGCATCAACACGAAAGATGCTGCGACTTTCCGGTGGTGACATCTTCTCAAAGCCGTAGGACTTGCGACGCAAATGCCACTCACTGGAGCTAGTATCCTTAGGACGTTGACGTGATTCCAAGCTGTGTGTATTATGCACAGCACGAAATGCAGATGGAGCTACAGCAGATGCTGTTGGCTCTGTTGTTTGCAGTATCTCAATAGCGGCTGGCTTAACAATTGCCTGATGTGCCAGAAAATCTTCCTTATAGAGACTCTCGTCGGAGAGTTTCTTAAGTTTGCCACGTATCTCTTGCAATGATTCAGCTGTAAGAAATGTGCTACGTTTCACCAGCTGTGGTTTACTTGACGATTGTGATGATGCTGCTGTTGCTGACTGTTGAGCGGTATTTGAATTTAATATATTGTCCAATGCTGCCAGATCGACATGATTGTTGCGCATGGCCGTATTAAGTCGTCGTCCGTTCTCTAATTCAGCACGTATGCGTGCTACACTCACCGAACTGCTGGGTATATCCAATGGACGTGGACGTGGTCGGGTTATATTTTTATGATAGTCCTGTGATTGAAAGGATCTACGTAATTTACTAACACGTCGCCAATCACCTGAAGTTTCGCCAGTTTCTTCCTCCTCCTGTTGCCAATCAATGTTATTACTGAGATCATCGGTAGATATGGAACGTGAACGTTGCAAGCTGCCAAAGTTAGATGGCAACGGTGGTGCATATACCGATTGGGACACCTGCTGGCGACGCTGATGGCGAGCGGTTAGCCTGCAAAAAAGAGTGTTTTTGGCAACAAGTTCAATCAAATAATGCCAATGAAAAAATGTTTTTATTTCAAATTGAATTCAAGCACTTACCGCAAATCATCATCGTTGTTGTCGTTGTCGTTGCTGTTGTTGATGGAGGTGGAAGTGGCGGTGGAGATGGAGGTGGCATTGGTGGCAGTGGTGGCAGCGTCGTCATCGTTATAATGCCGGAAACTTTCCAAATCACGACGTTGCGTTGGCGTTCTCATAGCGACGACGTCAGCATCGCCAGCAGCTTCAGTTGTAACGCCCACGCGACGTTTGCTGTTGTTGCTGTTAGTGTTTCTGTTGCTGTTGATGTTGCTGTTGACGCTGCTGCTGCTGTTGTTGCTCTGGCCATATAAGTCAGCTTGCTCTGTCAGTCCCAAACGTTTGGGCCACGTTGATAATGACGATGATGATGATGATGATGTTGAAGGTGTTGTTGTTGTTTTTGTTGCTGTTGCCGTTGCCATTGTTGCTGTCTGGCCAACAATTGCATGTAGGCTTATTTTGCCCGCATTTCTGTGGGTGTTGCCAGCCGTTGCTGCTGCTGCTGCTGCTGCTGCCGTTGTTGCAGTTGTTAAATTTGAGTTGTTGCTGCTTTGGCTTGAAATACTCGAACTGCTTTTCTGTAAATGGCAAACAAAAGCAGATTGAAACACATTAATGCTGCGACTGCTTATTGTTATTATTATTACTCTTATTGTTGTTGTTATTGTTGTTGTTGCTCTCTGTGCTGTAGTTTTGATGTGATGTGATGTGGGTGCTCTGCTTGCTTTGCTTTACTTTGCTTGTATTTGCAGAGCAACTCATAAGGAACTCTTCCACAAGGAAGTTTTTCACTACAAGCTTAGCTCTCTATGTATGTGTATTCATGTGTGTGCGTGTGTGTGTGTGTGTGTGTATGAGTGTGCTTGTATATTATGGTGAATTTCCGTATTGTAAGCGCATTAATTGAGTGATGACCGTGTGATTTGCGTGTCATGAGTTAACACAGTGAATGAGAAGCGTCACTTCTGAAGAGTCTGAAGTGTTCTTGGGAAATTGAAATTATACTCAGAATTGTTCGCATTAAAAAAAAGAAAAAAAAAGTTACACGTTCTAATATAAATGTCTAATTTTTTAAGAATAAATTAAGCTTGGTAAATAATTAATTTTTTTTTTTTTAATTTAATTTATGTAATTAATTAATAATAATTAATAGAAATAATTAAAATAATTAATAATAATTTAAATTTATTATAATTATAATTATATTATTATAGTAAATTTATTAAAAAGTAATGCAATTAATTATACATAATTAATTAAATATAATTATATATAATTAATTAAATATAATTATATATAATTAATTAAATATAATTATATATAATTAATTAAATATAATTATATATTATAATATAATATATAATTATATATATTAATTAAATATAATTATATATAATTAAGGACTGATAAATATAATAGCATATAAAATTAGGCAGCAATACTAATTTTTGGCAATTTAATGGTAATCTAAAAATTGTTAATTTTTTAAATTTAATTCGTAGATAATTATTATAATTATTTATAATTAAAAAAAAAAACAAACTGTTTAAATAAAAGCATAATTTCTCTAGAAGAAATTTCTTATATCTTACAACTACAAATTATTATTATAATATTTAAAAAATAATTTAAAATGATTTTATTTAATTTATTATTACTGAGATTTTAAGATTTTTCTTTTTTCTCTAAAAAAAAAATCCTTCCACACAACTAACAAAAATAATAAAATTTATCATAAATCTTTTGCAATAAAATGCTAATGCAATAAAATGCTCTTCATATAATTTCTTTTACAGCATGTACTGTTATTTTTCTGTCGGCTTTATTTTAGTGCTAACTAATTTTCATGTAAATATGAGAAAAAAAAAATAAAAAAAAAAATAAAAAAAATAAACGTGTTAAGATTGATGGGTATGGATATTTGACTGGTGGGCGTTGTGCTTGGCTCGAGCTCGTCGCGTCTGCCAAGATTTTTGACTATAGCCAAAAGGTGGGAAAGTTCCCTCTCCCTTTCCTTTCGATTGCAGACTCTATCCAATAATTAAACACATTTTTTTTTTTTTTTTTTTTGCTGTTCATATAATGACTGTGTCGAGGCGAGCCAAACTGACTCAAATCAAGATTCGACATAGAGAGTTGCCTTGCCAGAATTTCCTTTGTAGTCATGACCCAAATGTCTAGTTGCCAAAATGGTTCGCTTGCTGTTCATAAATTTGGCTTAAGTGTTAAATGCTTAATTGAGCTTGCCTATTAAAGTTGATTGTTGCCAGGCGCTTGATTAGAAGCACATTGAGAGCGTGGTCGGTTCGACATATCTGGCTGGCATCAGATGATATACTACCTATGTATATTATATATATATAATTCTTTGCCATTGAATATGATTAAAAGTGACATGTGTAAATTTCATGTAAGCTTCTTCGCTTTTCTACTGTGCAGTAAACATTGTTAAGTTTAAGAATAGAATGAATTTAAAACAGTAAAAAAAATTATATATATAAATATTTTAAAAATATTTTAAAAATTATAAAAAAAAAATACTTCAATTAATTTTATTTTTTATTTACTTTTCAAATTTTTTAAAATTTGTTTAATATAATTTTTAAAATAATGTAAATTAAATTTTTTTTAATTTAAATATTTTTATTAAGGTTTTAGAAAATTGAAAACAAAGAAAAAATATTTTAAATATTTTTCCAAAATTAAATTTATTTTATATATTTTTAGCTATTTTTTTTGTTTTATATAACATTTTTTAATTTTATTTATTTTTGTGTAATTATCTGTCATTTGCTGCTTAAATTATATACAATTACAACTATTTTTTTATTTTCTCTCTGGATTTTTATTTTATTTTTTATTATCGCCTAAAGTTAAATTTTTAGCAAAAAAAAAACTCTACACAATTTTCTTTTTTTTTGGCAATTTATGCTAACTACACGATTAAAAGATTAGCTTGATTTTCATGAATTTCCTTAATTTATTTTTCCCAAGCCAAAACAAATTGTTAAAAGCCAACGGGCTGCAAGTACAATTGATCATTTTCGGTCATTGCCATGGCCGATCGCAATGCAAAAATAAAAAAATAAAAAAAGAGAAAGAAAACAGAAACAAAAAACAACAAATAAAAAAAAGACAGAAAACAGAAGCAAAGCGAAGAAAAACGTAAAAACATAAAGCAAACATCGCAGCATGCTAATGAGCCGACAACAAGCAGATGAAAAATTACGGCCCAAAGCTGCTACTACCGCATTTTGAGCCTAACCAGGGAACAGGGCAATGGTAATGGCAAAACCAAAACCAAAACCAAAACCTAAACCAATGGCAATGGCAATGGATAATGGATAGCAGGTAGAGCAGGTAGGTTATGGATAGAGGTTTACAGATAGCTAGCGGTCAGCGGGCGGTAGGCGGTAGGCGGTGGATACAACTTACCATTAGATTGCTCAATTTCAAACTTGGCGCTGTATCGGGTAACAAATTGTGTCCGAGTTTGTGCAAATGAGCGACGTCGTCAGCAGCATTTTGGCCCTGCTGCCGGTCGTCGTTGTCGTCGTCGTCATCATCATCGTCGTTGTCGTTGTCGTCGTCAACGTCCGAGTGGCCATTAATCACAACAAAATCAACATGATCATCAACCAGCTCCTGGCCATTGCTATGAATCTGTTCGTATCCGTGACTATGGCCATTTCTTGACAACGTTGCTGCTGGGGATTCATTTTCAATGATGATAGCGTTACTGCCATTGTAACTACTATCATCGTGATCATCATCATGATCATCATCATTATCATCATCATCGTCGTCGCTAAGCTCACAAATGTCAACGCCTTGGCTAGACTTTGGCGCCCATAATGCCATAGGCTGGCCACTGCTGCGGGTGGTTGTGGTGGATGAGGAGGTGGACCAACGGGATGTGGATGATGTCTTTTGTACTGTCTGTGTGCGTATCACCTGCATGGCGCCATTGGCGGTGCGCAGCACCTCCAACTGTTTGCGCTGTGTGTGCTGTGTGCCATTAGGCTGTGATATATTTTGGGAATCGGATATCTGGAATAGATGCACATGGCGAGGGTAAAGAGAGAGAGAGAGAGAGAGAGAGAGAGAGAGAGAAAGAAAGAGACACATAGTGTTTGGATATGAGTGATAGTAGGATTATTGTGTATTGGATAACGAGGACTTAATTAATTGTATGTTTAATTAGTGTTCAGGATGTAAGATCATTGACAGGTTTAGTAGGATGCTCCAACGGATACTGCAAAGTGTTGGCTCTCAGCTAAACTTACTATCAATATCGGCTATAAATATTTTCTTATATTCTATTTATGCATATTTCAGCTCAATAATAAGAATAAATTAAATTTCATTAATTAATTAACTTTCATTAATTAAATTTAATTAATTAATTAACTTTCCTTAATTAAATTTAATTAATTAATTAACGTTCATTAATAAAATTTAATTAATTAATTAACTTTCATTAATTAAATTTAATTAAATTAATTATTTTGAATTAATTGAATTATTTTATACATTTATTTAATTAATTAATTAATATATGTAATTAATTAATTAATTTATGTAATTTAATTAACCAATTAATTAAAATAATTAATTTAATTAATGAATTCTTTAAATTCTCTAATTGTCTTATTATAAATATTTAGTTATTAAAATTGTTTGATATAATTTTGTAATTGTAATAATTAATTAATAGAATAATCTAATACTTAATTAAAATAATTAAATTAAATTATATAAAATAATTGTATGAATTATACAAATTAATAAACAAAAAATTAGACAAAAATAATCGCAATATTATTTAATATGCATAATTATATGGAAAACAAAGTTTCTATAGTGAAAAGTCTATGTAAATTTATTAGGTGTGTCCAATGGGGCGTATGAGTGTTTTGTTTGCTGTAGACAAGCTCATAATACATTGATGTATCTATGTATGTATGTGCATTGCGTGCTTGTTCGCTTGTTATTTTGTTAACCAATGCACTTGAATGTCAAGTGTTTGTTGGCTTGCAACCTCTTATTTGAACAGCTGGGCGCGCTTGACGCACACGTGACCGAAGCGAGCCAGTCACAAAACTTATGCAAACCACTGCACCACCAATTGAGCCAATGAACCAATGAGCCACTGCACCCTTTTCAATGTGTACAACAATTAACAGTTTTTGAATTTTCTACATTGTTTTTTTATATATATCTTTTTTTTTTTTTGATCGTGCCGTGAGCAACATATACACAGACACACAAACACACATCACGCCTTGTGTGATTGTGTGGCCCAAAAGATCGATTGTGGCGATCGATTATGTCTATGATTTATAACATTGGATTTTTTTATTTTTTTTTTCTATGTTTCTTTGTTTTTTCTTGTTTTTTTTTTTTATTAGGGTTCAGTTGGGCATATTCGTGTCAATGACCAAATCAAATGCATTCTCAATGCTCCACTTCCATGCAAATGCACAGCAATAACAACAAGAACATTTGGCTGAGTCAATGGCAAACATTAAATTTGATTACAACAACAACAATCACAAAAAAATAAAAAAATAAAAACCAAGAACAAATGTTCTTTATATTACAACAAGAACAAAAAAAAAATAAAAAACCAAAAACGATGCTGTGAGTTGAGTCATTGCCTTTTGTTTTGTTCTGTGACTAAGACAAACTGTGCGCAGATTATGCAACCACAAAATGATAGGTATTTTATTATATTTTACCCCACAACAACAACAAAAACAACAAAAAATCCATTAAAATAAATTCCACTTTTTTATTTTTTTATTCTTGAATTGCTCTATAAAAATTAACGATTAATGAGTTGCTTGATTTATTATTGGAATTTCACAAGTTATTTGGTTAAAAAGTAATGAATGTTCGGAGCTAAAATATATAGTAAGTAAAGATTTTAATATTAAGCAACATATAGAAATAGAATTAAGAAATTTTTGTACTGCATTAAAATCTTTGATTCGTAGAGTTAAAGAAGCGCGAAGAATATTCCATCAATTTCTTTTTAATTTTATAATTTTTGTCACTTATTAATATATTTTATTTATTTATTTTATTTTATTTATTTATTTTATTTTATTTATTTATTTTATTTTATTTATTTTATTTTTCATATAATTGAAAAGCGAGAAGGTGATTTTGCTCTTTTTATAATATATATTTATTATATTATAATTTATTATTATTATTTATATATTTTATTATATATATTTATTTATATATTATATATTTATTTATATATTATATATATTTATTTATATATTATATATATTTATTTACTATATTTAAAAATTGATTTCCTCGTTTTTTTTTAATTTTATTATTTTAATTATTTTATATATTTATATAAAATTATATTTTAAATATATAAAATATATTTATTGTATTTGAAGATGAAGAAATTTTTTCTATAATTGTTTTTTTTAATTTTAAGAATTAATTTTTATTTAATATATTATTATTTTATATATTTCATATATTTACATTAAATTTTGTTTTTATTTCTAGCAAAATCACGATACATTCAGCATCACAAAGTTAGCAGAAATATGAAGATAATTTCCTTGTAACTCAACAGCTGCAACTTAAGTAATAATAAGTAAAAGAAACACTTCCTATGACAATTTAAAATCTTATAGCATATCTGTCACAATTAGACAATTTTGTTTTGGTTTCAACCCATCAGCATATCACTTTCAAGATTAATCCCCAATCCCTCAAACAAACCTACACAATGCAGTTCTGTCAATGTCAGATTGTTGATTGACTTTCAGCCGTAACGAAAGGCAGCAAATTTTGACTGCAGGCGAATTGTAAATGTATAATAATGTTTACGGCTCCCTAAAGTCACACTCATCCTTGAGCGTTAAGCAAGGGTATTCAGCAGATATCAGATAGTTGAATGCAAGGAGAGCTGTACAGACTCAGACTCTACAATTGCGGTGCAGACATAAATTATAAGCAAAGTTTCAAACCCTTGAGGCTATGCACGTTCTGTCGTTGAGTTTCTCACGCCAGCAAGCTAAAGACGATGCTGAAGATGTAGAGGAAGTTGAAAGGCAAAGACAAAGAGACCAGAGACCAGAGAGACCAAAGACCAAGACGAAGGGTGAGTTGAGACACAAGAAAATACTTGTCTGAAAATCTCCTTTTGGCAATGTGTACGAGTATTACATTTTTTTAGTGACTGCAATTCTACAATGTGTCTGTCTGTCTGTCCATCTGTCTGTCTATCGATGACCTCTTTTTCTCAGCCATAAAAAACATGTGTAGGCTACACTGGTTGTGTTGCCTTGCCCGCTGGATAGCATAGCTTGGCCTAGCATAGCATAGCATGGCCTAGCATAGCATGGCATGGCCTGATTTCGCTTTGCCAGGCAACCGAACAGCTAATTAAGCTGTGCCAATCTGCATGGCGGGCAGAGAGCATATATTTTTTTCTTTTTTTTTGCGACTAATCAAAGCAACAGCTGCTAGCTGCTTGAAGTTGAAAAATTTTACTATATTGTAGATAGAGGAGAGGTGGGAAATAGGGGGAGGAGAAAAGTAGAAAACAATCAGTGAATCAGTGTCATGATCTCGAACTTGAGCCCCCATGCTGCTGGCATAGCTGATAAAGCAACGATCCCTTGGTCAGCCAGTGTCAGATATACGAATACGTAAACGAACTTACAAGTACACGTAAGCTGTATGCCGTAACCCGTAAGCTATAAGCCGTAAGACGTAAGCGCAAAGAGTCAAATTGAAAAGAAGAAATACTCAATGGTTTTTATGGCTGCTGGTTGGCATTGTGCCTCTGTGTTTGGCTTCAAAGTCAAGTTGAAGGTTCAATGAAATGCGGCAGCTGCAAAAATGTTGCAACATTGCAACGGACGTTGCGAACGTTACGGACGTTGCTTGGCTTTAGACTGCAACGCGCATACATTACAAGTGGTGAGCAAAACCGAAAAAGTCGTGATGATGTAGACGTTGCCTGTAGACGTTTGACTCTGCCTCGTTTGGCTTTGGCTTTGGCTTTGGCCTGGCCTATGCCAAAATATTTTTGTTTGAGCCATGCTTTAAACGAATTTAATGATGCTTGCTGCCCGCAAACATCGTCGTTGTTGTCTGCGTTGCCGTCGCCGTCGTCATAGTCATCGTCATCGCCATCATCATCATGATCGTCTTAGTCAGCGTCGGCGTCGTCTTCGTTGCTTGTCTCTGGCTATAAGATTGACTGTCTATCTCAGCTCATGTTGTTTAGTCTGTTTCGTCTCTTCATCTCTCTGTCTGCCTGACTGTCTGTCTGTCTGTCTATCTGTCTCTCTGTGTCAGTCTTTTGCCTGCCATATGCTGCATGTCTGCGCATGCATGTCGCCTTTTCTGGCGGCAGGGCTTGTAGAGATCACTGCATAGACATGCCAAAGCGTTGACTCTTTTTATTTTTAGCTGACTTTAACTTTGCCTGCACAGTGGTATCAAAGTCTTCAATAATTAACTTAAATGCTAATATTATGATTGTTAACAACAAAGAAAATTTGACAGATTTTATAAACTTTTTTTTTTAATTATTCTTTGCGCGATCGTTTCTATGCCAGCTATATGTTATAATGATCAGACTTAAATCATACTTTTCTGAATTGAAAATGATTGAATTAACTAACGATTGTTCCTATGACAGCCATTTGCTATAGTGTCATGATCCGACGAATAACGACTTACATAGCAACTGCAATCATTATAAAGATAGCTTTGCAATTAAGAGCCGATGGGCAACTATAGGAACTAACGTTAAAATTCATGAAGATTTCTATATTTCACTAAGATAAATTAATGATGGGCAACTATGGAAAAAATCCAAAAAATTTCTATAGATAAATTTATGAATATAAACTTTTATAATATTTCTATAGATACATTTTTCAAAATAAATTTTATTAAATATTTCTATAGATAAACTATGAAACTATGCAACTATGAAAATAAAGGAAAATTTCAATTTTATTTCTGTAGATAAATTTATGAATATTAATTTCATGAATATTTCTGTAGATATATTTATAAATATAATTTTCATTATTATTTCTATAGATAAATTTATGAATATAAATTTTATTAAATATTTCTATAGATAAATTTATGATGGGCAACTATGAAAATAAAGGAAAATTTCAATATTATTTCTGTAGATAAATTTATGAATATTAATTTCATGAATATTTCTGTAGATAAATTCATGACGGACAACAATGGAAAAAATCATTAAAATTTCTATAGATAAATTTATAAATATAAAATTTATTAAATATTTCTATAGATAAATATATGATGGGCAACTATGGAAATTAAGAGAAAATTAATTAAATTTCTATAAATAAATTTATAAATATAATTTTCATTATTATTTCTATAGATAAATTTATAAATATAAAATTTATTAAATATTTCTATAGATAAATATATGATGGGCAACTATGGAAAATAAGAGAAAATTAATTAAATTTCTATGGATAAATTTATAAATATAATTTTCATTATTATTTCTATAGATAAATTTATGAATATATAAATTTGATGGCAATTTCATAATTTTGCAACCACTGTGGCAAGCTGCATTTTAAATTGCTTTTTCTGCCTAACAATGGCCATTTTGTTGGCCATGCTGTTGTGGCTGTAGCTTTAGTGGCTTTAGCTCTGCGCCTCTTAAACGCTAATAATATACATTTTTATATGCATTATTTCTGTCACGATCTCGTTGGCTTTATATCTCTATAGAGCACAGCGTGCGCTGCCTTAAGACGACGAGTGCAACTACACGAAGTACCTAACTATTCCAAGTACCAAGTACCAAGTACCAAGTGCCAAGTGCAAGTACGAATATGAATATGAGTATGTGCACGAATAAATCATCATTATCAACATCATCAACATCAACATCATCATCATCATCATCATATTCATATGTGATTTTATGCGGCTGCGCGTCATGGTCATGTTTTTGGGGGCTGACAAGATGCAGCTCATAGCTAAGATATGAGAGTGTATATATATATATGTGTGTGTGTGTATGTGTGTGTGTGTGTATTGGTATAATGTAGTGCAAAAAATTAACAGCTCTGACATTTCTTAATTGAAGTAAGACACATCAGTTGACATCCGCAATTAGTTGCATGTAATTTACGAGCAAAAGACTTCAAAGGCCCAATGTCTTGGCCAACAGCTGTACATATAAACACATACACATACATATGCACACGCATACAGACATAGAAAGAGATAGATATAGAGATTGAGAGAAAGATAGACATTTGATATTGTGCTAGTGCAACATCTTTATAGCCAGGCAGACATCAGGCAGCTGCAAGCAACCTAGTGACCCACAAAAAAAAAATGAATCTTGAGTCTTTTGCCAAGCCAGCGGCAGTTTACCGTTAGACTGCACTTGGTTTGCCACATGCTACGTCTATCCCGCGGTGATTCCAACACTGAATTCTCAATAGCAAAACAGCAACATCAACAACATTTGGTTGCAACTACAAAATCAGCAACAGCAACAGCAACAGCAGCAGCAGCATCAGTTTAAGCTTCAGCTACAACTACAACAACTTCAGCTTCAGGTCCAACTTTGGCAACAAAATAATTCAAATGCTGTGCGCAATGCGCATGTCGCCTAGTGTGCGCTTTGTAAAATGTAAATTTCAGCAAAAGTATCTATAATGTTAATGAAGCCGACATTGAGTTCTATTTAACGGTGCTTTAACTTTGACTGCTCCAAACAAAACTTTACGTTTGATCTACTCTACTCTGCGCTGTTCTTGTGCTGCTCTATGCCCTGACACAAATCAAAGATTGCTCGCATTGAGACCAAAACAAAAAAAAAAAAAAAAAATTCAATTGAATTTTGTGGCATCACATCGCATCGCATCGGATCGCGTCGGCAACTTTGCCTTTGACTTTGTCGGCAAACAGACACAGCGGGATAAACAGTCAATAGACTCGCCATTGATATAAATCCAGACTCGACGACGACGACGACGGGCAATCAAATGAACTGAAGGCGACTATTTCAACTGAAACTGAACTCAAATAAAGCTGAAATACAGCCATAGTTCAATTCAACCTCTGCCTCAGCTACAACTTCAGTTTTATTTCCACTTCGAGGGTTCTTTGATTGTTTTCGATTCTATTGATTGCTACGATCGGCAATTGCTTACGCCAGCAGCAGCAGAAGCAGCAGCAGCAGCAGCAGAAGCAGCAGTGGCAACAAAGTTCAATCGCGATAAGTCAGGCAGCTTACAACAGCAGCAACAATGTTACAACTTTCAGCAAGTTTCTAAATACCCTGCAGTCAAAATGTATACTCAAAAGGGCATTTGAGCTACGAGTAACGCTTGAAGTTTACCAAAAAAATATTTATGCAATTTGCTTTTTGTGAGAATTTTGAACTTTACAAATACGTATTGAAATGTGAAATAACAGGCAAAAGGTTTGAAATTGAGAGCGAGAGAGAGAGAGAGAAAGAGATGAGAGACAGTCAGAGAGGCAGAGCGATAAAGCAAACTCTGGCGAGTAACCAGCAGAACCTAAAAGTGCGAAATAACAAAGAAAATACGAAAAAAAAAAAATATAAACAAATGAAGAAAAATAATTAAATGAGCATGAAATATGAATGCACAACTAGCGAATACTCTGTAATATTATTTTTAAATATAATAATAATATTTAAAATAAAATAAAATTAATTTAAAAATTGTTTAATATATTTGCATTATGTTTGAAAAAAAATTGAAGCTAAATTTGTAATAAATTTGATACCGAAAAAAATTTCTAATAAATTTTTAAGTGAATTTTTAATAATTTAATTACAATGATATTTTGCTTAAGTTTCAATTTATATAATTAAATGAAGAAAATCATGACAATTATAGTAATAATTGAATGCACTCAACTATGAGATACCCTGTAAAATTAATATTAAATTTTTTAATATATAATTAAAGTTACATTTGAAGGCATGCGACTGTCGAATATCTTGTAATTTTTAATTAACAAAAAAATTAATAAATTTATTTAAATTTTTTTTTTATATTTATTGCAAATATTCAAATATTTTAATACTCTAAATTTATTTTATTATTTCAAATTAATTGATAAATTATTCATTTATTTGTTTACTTTTGAAATTGAAAGCAACAAGAAATTGTTCGACTTTTCGATAAATAATTTAAGGGGGTAAAATGTGTGAATAGATTTAAAATAATCTCAAGGTTAAATAATGCATTTACAATTCTAAAATAAATAAACAACAAAAGAAATAAAATAAAATATAATAAGAATAAAAAAAAAACAAAACAAACATAAGATTATCATCATAGATTTTGCTGCGTTTGTTTGTTTTTTGTTTTTTTTTTTACCTACAGTTTAAAGTTCATGTAAATTGAATCGATTGAAAGTTTTAAGTACAATTGTTCTATAGAGAATATGAAAAGTAGCTAATAATATAAGCAAAATCAATGAGCTCAGGCTCAGAGTCGTAAACATTTTGAACCCCACAAATACATTAAAATAAAATTTCAAAGAGAAATAGAAAACAAAAATAAAGTATATAAAAACAAAGTAAAATTGAAAATTTCATTTAGTTTCAATTTATTTTGTTTCAGTGTCGCTTGCAATTAGCTAATAAAAATGTCCAAGCCATTGTTAAGATTATGTTTATTATTACTTGCCGTAGGACTTGTTATTTGTACACCAAGATCAAATACGGCAAGTTTCTGCTATTTTTCTGTTAATAATATTAACTAATAATAAAATTCTCTTCTTTATAGGAGCGCATAGCAAATCTTGAGAATCAATTATCACAGTCGGAGAAAACTTTATTAAATAAAAATGAAATGATTGATATGTTAAAAATCAAAACGTCACAACAGGAGGAACAAATTGATCAACAGGAAAAGGAAATTAACAAACTAAAAGCTGAATTACTTAATGCAAAAGGTGATGTTGATAGCAAACTATCAGAGTTTATACAAAAGTCAAACAAATGTCTATCGACAAGTTGCCTTTGTCAAGATACTGGACTACATAATATTATTGTACCAGGCAGTGCTTCAATTCAAGTTGCATGTGATTCAACTTTGGCCGGCACCGGTTGGACAGTTATCTTGCGTCGCACAAATGGTGGTGTAGACTTTAATCGCAATTGGAATGATTATCAAAATGGTTTTGGTAATTTACAAGGAGAATTCTTTATTGGACTTGATAAACTTCATTTGATTACAAAATCACAACGTTACGAATTATATATACAACTAGAGAATTTAAAAAATGAAAAACGTTTTGCACGTTATGATAATTTTGTTATTGGCAATGAAAATTCTTCATTTGAAATAAGTTCACTTGGTGCTTATAATGGCACAGCTGGTGATGGTTTGCGAGCACATGAGAAAATGAAATTCTCAACATTTGATGCCGATAATGATAATAGTGCTAGAAATTGTGCTGATGAGAATAGTTCAGGCTGGTGGTTTAACAACTGTTACCAATGGTAAGTTTAACAAACTAATTAAATTTTTTATCATTTCTTATCATTTATTATCATTTCTAGCAATCTCAATGGACCATATAATAGTGGATTTTATTGGTATCCATGGCAGCGTGGTGTGCTTAAATTTGCCCAAGTCATGATTAGACCAATCGATCATTAAGTTAAATATTTTTTTTTGCAATATTTAATTGATACTTAAAAATTGTTTAAATGCAAAGTTAATTACATTCAACAAGTTTTGTTGCCTTTTAAAATGTTTTTAATACTAGATTGTCTTTCTATTTTTTTTAATATGTTCTAAGAATATAAAAGAATATAAATTGATTTATGAGATTTTTTTTAGAAATTTGAAAATAGTTGGAGAACATAAATTGTTTGAATTTCTCTGAGTAGCAGAAATAAATTAATAAATAAAAAATAATAAAATAATTTTACAAAAATCGGAATATATTTTAAAAATATTTTTTGAAATATATTTTAATTTTAAAAAAATCGGAATATATTTTAATTTTAAAAAAATCGGAATATATTTTAAAAATATTTTTTAATTTTAAAAAAATCGGAATATATTTTAAAAATATTTTTTGAAATCTATTTTAATTTAAAACAAAATCGGAATATATTTTACAAATATTTTTTGAAATATATTTTAATTTTAAAAAAATCGGAATATATTTTAAAAATATTTTTTGAAATATATTTTAATTTTAAAAAAATCGGAATATATTTTAATTTTAAAAAAATCGGAATATATTTTAAAAATATTTTTTGAAATATATTTTAATTTTAAAAAAATCAGAATATATTTTAAAAATATTTTTTGAAATCTATTTTAATTTAAAAAAAATCGGAATATATTTTACAAATATTTTTTGAAATATATTTTAATTTTAAAAAAATCGGAATATATTTTAAAAATATTTTTTGAAATCTATTTTAATTTAAAAAAAATCGGAATATATTTTACAAATATTTTTTGAAATATATTTTAATTTTAAAAAAATCGGAATATATTTTAAAAATATTTTTTGAAATCTATTTTAATTTAAAAAAAATCGGAATATATTTTAAAAATATTTTTTGAAATATATTTTAATTTTAAAAAAATCGGAATATATTTTAAAAATATTTTTTGAAATATATTTTAATTTTAAAAAAATCGGAATATATTTTAATTTTAAAAAAATCGGAATATATTTTAAAAATATTTTTTGAAATATATTTTAATTTTAAAAAAAATCGGAATATATTTTAAAAATATTTTTTGAAATATATTTTAATATTATTTATTGAACATAACATCAAAAACTCAACTTTCAACCAATCGCTCCTGAAGTAGCCATATGATATAGTGCTTCGACTCAGCAAACTTCGACATAGAGAATATGTCTGGTATCACATGCCGCATTGATCTCAAAGGTTCATTAAGATCATAAATATATATATATACTGTAACTGCCAAGCTTCTTCTTTGATGTTACAAACATCAGCAAATAGTGAATAGACCCGCGCATAAACTCTTTAATTGCAGATTATCGATTTTCTGCTTGATGCGATGATCTCATTGCATTGGCATTAATCTGAGAATTTTCAAGTTATTTCAACATATCTGAGATCGTCATAGTAATAATGTGATGCGTTCAATTTGTTGAGACTCTGTGCGGCACTTGAGGCATAAACTTGACTTGGCCACACGCACGACGCACATATAAAGACTCTAAAGCATTCGCACAAAGTTATTTCAATATAATTTATATATATATATATTTACGATGATCAAGCATATATGAAGTTCGTCTGCCATTGTAATTAACCGACAAATTCTAGAGCAATCAAAAGGCAACAAAACTGAACAAAAGCATAGCCCAAAGACAAGTGAAATCTGAAGAGTTCGCATTAATTACCACTGTGATCTTTGTATCTTTATGTCTCTGTGTATGTGTGTGTGTGTGTGAGTATTTGTCTAAAGGTAAAGGTATAAAAGCAAATCAAAACAAAAGCAATATAAACACTTGATGAAATTTTCAAGTATCTTGGCCATGCATTATTTTATTGCTTTTCTCAGCAAATAGCCAACAGCAAAACAGCAAAAGATTCATTCGTTTATATGTAGCTTGAAACTGGCAAATCGATTAATAAGTGGCACAGCATGTATATCGTAGAGTATCTGAACAAATGATTGGCAGCCAACAGATTGTTGCTATTGTTACTTGATAGACGCATGCGTCTGCGTCTTTTACTTGTTAATTATACACAGCTGACAGAGATGGTCAAGTCTGATGCAGTTACTCGCTGAATTAAGTTGACACAAAAAAAAAAGAAGAGAGATAGAAGAAAAAAAAAAAGCTAAAAACCGAATAGAATCTTGTATGCGAATATTTATCAAAGTGTTTGCTATGCGTAGCTAACGGTTTAAGCATTGGCATGGCCGATGGCATCTATGGTATTTTCAGCATGCGTAATTGCTGTAGAAGCTTACAACTGTAAATTCTTAATTGAAAGACAAGTATAGACAAGATGAGACAAGAAGAGACAAGCATGGATGATAGATAAACGGTTGCAAAGTGTACAAAATTGTTGAAATTTTATAGACGATGAAAAAACAGAAAATTTATTTAATTAATTTAAACATATTTTTTTTATTTAGTTTTTTGTTGACTTTTTGAAATTTTTATTTAATTTTAATACTTGCAAAAATTAATTTCATTAATTTATATAATTTTCTTTTATATTTTTTATTATTTATTTTAATATTTTTAATTTTTTTTTATTATTTAATAATTTTATATAATTATTTTTTTGTTGACTTTTTGGAATTTTTTAATTTAATTTTATATTTGCAAAAATTTAATTTCATTAATTTATATTATTTTCTTAAATATATTTTTTTATTATTTATTATTTATTTTAATATTTTTAATTTTTTATTATTATTCAATATATTTATATAATTATTTTTTTGTTGACTTTTTGGAATTTTTTATTTAATTTTAATACTTGCAAAAATTAATTTCATTAATTTATATTATTTTCTTTTATATTTTTTTATTATTTATTTTTTTTTTAATATTTTTAATTTTTGTTTATTATTCAATATATTTTTATAATTATTTTTTTCTTGATTTTTTGGAATTTTTTATTTAATTTTAATATTTGCAAAAATTTAATTTCATTAATTTATATTATTTTCTTTAATAGTTTTTTAGTATTTATTTTAATTTTATTTTTTTATTATTTTATTTATAAATTTTTATTAATATTAATATATATAATATATTAATATATTAATATTTTTTGTTGCTCATTCAATTTTATATTTTATTTTAAATAATTGAAAAATATTGGAGATCAAGTTCAAATTAAAATAAAAAAAATTTCTAAATCATTTTTGTTTGTGCTTCATTGTTCAGCATGCGTAACTTCATATTAACTTCATCTAATTATTATCTACTTATACTCTTTGATTCTTAGGGGCGTATTTTAGCTACTTCCTAGCTAAATAAACTATTAATCGATTAAAATCATTGAGGCAGCAAGCTTAAACCAAACTAGCAATCAAGTCCATTCAGTCAACAACACCAGCTAGCTACCAGTGAATGCTAGTGCACTAAATTAGTAAACGCCTCAACATTTACTCGATGTGAAGGGACCATTGGAGAAGTTCAGTGGAGAAGACCATTGGAAAGGTAAGCGTGTGGCTTTCAATTTCATTTTGTTTTTGTTTAGTCAGAGATTTTTAGCTAGAAGACTATATTGACGGTAAATAAAAGCTACAACAATTAGGTCTGTGCCCAGGCATCAATCAAGGCTATAGAAAAGTAAAGCATACACAGTGAGAAAAACTTGAGATTTGTATACAAAACGTATAAAGAAAAATTTTATAATTATTTATGCAATGTAAAATAGAGATATAAAAATTTATAAAATTTTTTAAAAAATTATTGAGAAATAATCTAAAATTATAAATAAAAATTCAAATAAATCAAAAAATTATTTTTCATAATTTTTCTTGCTTAGCTTTGAGACTGCAAAGCTTAAATTAATAATTATTTATGCAATGAAAAATAGGGAAATAATAATTTATAAAATTTTTTAAAAATTATTGAGAAATAATCTAAAATTATAAATAAAATTCAAATAAATCAAAAAATTATTTTTTCATAATTTTTCTTGCTTAGCTCTGAGGCTGCAAAGCTTAACAGTAAATTGTATAAAATTCAAATATATTTTCCGCTGGCCATAAATAAAAAGTAAAGTAATTTTTTAAACAAAAAATATAATGAAAATATTCTGTAGTTTATCTCAATGTGCATTAATTTTTACACTGAGTAAAAATTCTACAGTGTGCAACTTCATTCGTAAGTGCTGCACTCAATGGAACTTAATTTAATGCATGCAATAAATAATTGTTTTTTTTTTTCTTATATTTTTCTTTTGGGGGAAACTTCTTGTAGTAAGTAAGTAAGCGTATCTTGGGTTTTTTTTATGCAGTTGCTCTTACCTTGCCATAGCTGTTCAGTGGTCCATTTATCCAACGATCTGCCTCCAAGCGGCCGCTGAACAATGCTCCGGTGTCCGGATCGATGCGTTGCCATTCACGCACCTCACGCTGAAATGGTGAACGGGAACCTCCGGCAGCATTGGTGTTGCCAACAACGTTGCTAACGTTGTTACCAAGACGATGATGATGTGCCTGATGATGATGATGATGTGGATGATGATGATGATGATGATGGCTTTGACTGTGATTGTTTGTTGTTGCCACTTCCATGTTGCTGTTGTTGTTGCTGTTGTTGTTCTTGTTGCTCCTTCGTGCTACTGTGCGCTTTTAATTTGCACGCTCGACGCGCTCGAGCTGCTTTAAGTCTACTTTACTTTACTTTACTTGGAATTGTTGTTCTTTTGATTTCTTCTTGTTGTTGTTGTTGTTGTTATTATTATGTTTTGTAGGGCTGCTGCACTGGCTTCAGTTATTGTGCTCTGTGCTGCTGGCCCAAGTCGCTCTCTCGCTGTCTATTCGTTGTTCGCCTATTTCAAATTATTATTTATTATTATTATGCTACCGTCTTCTGAATATCGTCTACTGCTGATACTCTCTGTACTACTATATACTATATACTGTCTACTGTCTTTACAGTCTCTCTACTGTCTACAGTCTAGCTTCAGCTACTGCTGCTGCTGCTGTTGGCTTTTACAGCCGTTTTCGTTACTAAATTAATGGCAAGTTTAATTTATTATCATAATAATCATTTTCTAGACGTTCTAGGCATGCTACTGTGCACAGCTCTAGTTCCTTCTCCCTCACTCTCTCTCTTTCTCTTACACTCTGTATACTAACTATGATAATTTTCTTTGCTTTTCCTTTTGCACGCTTTGCTGACTGTTTGCTTTTTATTTATTTATTTTTATTTTTTTTTTTATTATTTTGTTGCTTTCACGGTCTAATTTGAGCTGTTCTGCTTCTTCACGTGTGTGTCTGTGTCTGTGTGTGTGTGAATGCTGAAATGACAAGAGCAGAATGAAAAGAAATTTTTGTTAGTTAATTATATTGCAAAGTGTGAAAATGTTTTTATTTTTTATTTTTCTTTTTATTTGTATTTTTGCTTCTGTATTTTTTTATTTTTATTTTTTTTATTTCTTTGCCATTGGCAGCAGCAGCTGCTATGGCTATGGCTGCAGAGAACGGAAACCGAGTGCCTTGAACTAGCTTTGATGAACTCAAAACCGTGCAGATTTCTAATTAAATTTCTGCGGCCAACGTCCAGCGGATATGCCGCCAGACCCAGAACCCAGATGTAAACTCAACAATCACAGTTGACTTCAGCTCCGACATGGACTTGGAGTTAGAGTTGAAGTTAAAGTTAAAGTCAATGTTTGATGCCAGGCGGAAAGCTGTCAGCACACACGGCGGATGTCACAGTCTATTTCCGCTTGGATCAACATTCGCTTGTAACATGTGTATTTTGTTTATAACTCTCTGCCTGTCTGTCTTTCTGTCTGTTTGTTTGTTTATATCTGTATATTTGTATCTTTGTGTTTTATGGTACTTCATTTAATTTGTTTTTGATGGCAGTCTGTCAGAGAATCTGCTAGCCAAAAAAAAAGTACTTGCCACAATGACAGCATATTCATTTATTATTGTCAAACTTGCGCAAGAATCTCATTTTTATTTTTTGTTATACACGCTGTGGTCAACGACATTCAACAGCCTATAGGTAAGCGCATAAGTACAGTGGTATAAATCATAATTTTTACACACATAAATAAATATAATAAAAATATAAAAAAAATAGAAAAAATTATTAAAAAATATTAAATTCAAAACTTCTTAAAAAATTAATAAAAAATGTAGAGTTGCAAAATAAAATTATAAATAATTATGTATTATAAATAAAAATAAATCTTTTTATCAGCAAAAATTTTTTTTAATAATATTTAAATATAATTGCAGCATTTTATAAATAGAAATAAATATTATAAATAATATAAAAATAATAATATATAAATAAAAATAAAATAAAAAAATATAATTTAAATGCTAAAATAATTGATGTCTCTATTTTAACTAATTTTTTTTTTAATAAATAAATTTAAAAAAATTAAAATTTATTTTTTAAATTTTTTAACATAGTTTTTTTTTATTATTTAAATAAAATTAAATTTTCTATGCATTGCTTAAAGTTGCATTACTCTCTCATTATTATTAATTTCTTGCTCACATAACAAAATTTGCCCCACTGTGCATGGTGCGCTGTCAAAACAAGTGTACACCGGCATTAACACTGAAACGCCAGTTAAGCTAAATGAAAAAGCAAATTTAGCACAAAACTTGACTGACTATGCGATGCAATCGCAGTGCCACAACATGCAGCATCTCTTCCTCCTCGTGCTGAAAACACTTGGTCAGCTCAAAAGCAATTTTACTGCATATTTTATGCAGAAAAATCCGCTAAATAGTAACTGTTACTTAGTTTTCCTTTAGTAGCTGTTTGCGTGTGGAGCAAGTTATTTGCTAAGTTGATCACTGCTCAGGCTTTAACTTCCTCATATGCCGACATAGAGGCACAGGCACATAGACACATGCATAAACAATGATAACGACTACAACGACGATGACGATGACGATGACGATGACGATGCCAATGCTGAGAGTTAGCCAACACAGCAAAAAACAAAAGACAAAAAAAATTTAATATATATATAAAATAAAATAAAATATAAAAAGGAAAAACAAATAAAAATAAAAATGAGAAACTTGTTTTCGCTGTTGAACTTGCACTCGTTTTCTTGCTGATTTTTTTTTTATTTTTTTTGTACTAGTCTCTTAACACTCTTTGGCTTTAGAAATAAAAGTTGTTATTATTTTAGTTTAAATTATTTTGTTGCACTATTTTTTTTCTTTAGCTGTTGTTGTTGTTGTCTGTTTTTATAGTGCGGCACGCAACTTGGCCAAAGACATTCACATCTGCCATGGACACGACATGTTTTGCCGGTTTTACTTTTGACTTGAATTCTGTGCTTCAAAAGTCTTTAGTGTGTCGATGTGTCGATGTCTGTGTGTGTGTGTTTCATATGCGAACCAAACGCAGCTTGATTGTGTTAATTAAATTTTAATTATTCGCAATTATGTATAATTAGACTTTATTCGCTGCGCATAAATAAACACTGAATTCTGTTGCCACTGCTGCTGTTGCTGCTGCTGTTATGCACCACAGCGTTGCCAATTTATTTTTTCCCGTTGTACGCATCGCAGTTCTCTCTCTGTCTGACTCTTGCTTGGTCTACGCTTTATCGCCAGATTTGATTAATTGGCATTATCGCTAGACTTGTCATCGCCAAAGGTTACTGCCAGCTAACATTATTTAAACAAATTGTATGCATTAGTCGCCTGAACATGTACTAATGGTCTTCTCTAGGTTGCTAGCACTGATTTTTCACTTAAATTCAAGCTACAAGTCAGTGTAAACTTATAGTATATGTACATATATCTTATAGGGCAGCAAAATATATTTACATGCATTCATACTATATGTCTCTCATTTTTCTTCTCACACTATAACTGAGATCAAGATAAAAGAAACCTTACGCTTACGCTTTTTTTATGCCATTTTTTCACAATGCAAAAAAAAAAATAAATTAAATCATTTTTTTTTCAAGTTTGCCTTTTGTATAAGCTAGAAGGAGAGTAGGGCTATGAATAGTGCTATGAGAATTTTTATACGTTAAGAATTGTTTTGTTTGCCTCAAAAATATAATAGTTTTAGCAATTTGTTTTCAGCCGCTTTTTAAAAACTTTCTTAATTTTAATTTAAATTTAGCTACAAATTTAAATAACTAATATTTGTTAAATTAAAGCTTACATCTAATTAATATAAATTTAATTTTGTGATTTTTGAATTTTTTTTATATATTATATAATTTATAATTTATAATATAATAATTATAATATAATTATTTAAGTGAATATAAATTTAAATAAAAATTTACAATTATTAATTATTATAAATAAATAAGAAATAAAATAAATACAAAATTTAATAAGTTAATAATTAAAATATTTAAATATATTGCTTTTATTTATTATTTATTGGTATTAAATATAAATTTAAATTTGAATATTAAATTTCATTTTTTTTTATTATTTTATTTTATTTTTTTATAAAAGTTTTTATTGATGTGCAGCAAAATTAAATATACAGAAAATATTAGCAAATATTAAAATGAATTATTTAAAATAATAATATTTTTTTTTCAATTAATTGTTAACTTAAAGTAATAATAAAAATTATATTTTTATTAATATTTAAACATTTTAACTGTAAAATAAATTTACAAAAAAATGTTTATAAATAAATATTAAAATTAATTATTTTAAATATTCATATTTATCGCAGATATATTTACGTTTAAGTAAAGAAATATGTGAAATATTTGAAATATATTTAAAAATATTTTAAGATATAATTTTTAAAAACTTTCTTTATAACTTTCTTTATATTTAAAATAATAATAAAAATAATTTATAAAATTTATTAATAAATATAAAAATATATTATTTTATAAATATTTATTGGTATAATTACTAAATTTTAAATTAAATTAAATTTTATTACATTTATAATATAATTAATTTCGTGTTAATATTTTTAAGCTTTGTAAATTGTACTTTGATACTTAAAGAAATGAAATGCAACCGTTATGCATTTGCTTGTAAAAACTACTTCCCATATAAGTGTAACGTAGGTCTATTCTGTTTCAGTTAACAGTTGTATACCACAGAAACCACATTGCCATCCGTAGCTATGTACCCAGTGGCATGAACGTGAGACGTTCAAGTCTACTTGGTAATCATAGCGGACCTTTTATGCACGCCAAAACAGCGCCAGTTTGTTTGTTGCGAAGGTCAGTGGTAAATAATAATAATAATATTATTATTATTATGAATTTTTACTGTTGGTGCTGTCTATAGTCTGTTGTCTGCTGTCTGTTATATTTGTTATATTTAGCTATTGACAGTCACTATTTGGTCACAGCTGAAGAGTGAGAGCAGAAAGAAGCTCGTAAGGAAATATGAAATGTAAAGACCGCAAAATATAAAGAGAGAGAGAGAGAGAAAAAAAAATATAACAACACTTAACATAACAAAAGATAATTTATTTTCCATAATTACTAAAACGAAAGTCGATTTGCTATGCGATTATATAAAAAGTTTTTGTTATGTTAAGTGTTGCTATATTTTGCGGTCTTTACATTTCATATTTCCTTACGAGCTTCTTTCTGCTCTCACTCTTCAGCTGTGACCAAATAGTGACTGTCAATAGCTAAATATAACAAATATAACAGACAGCAGACAACAGACTATAGACAGCACCAACAGTAAAAATTCATAATAATAATAATATTATTATTATTATTTACCACTGACCTTCGCAACAAACAAACTGGCGCTGTTTTGGCGTGCATAAAAGGTCCGCTATGATTACCAAGTAGACTTGAACGTCTCACGTTCATGCCACTGGGTACATAGCTACGGATGGCAATGTGGTTTCTGTGGTATACAACTGTTAACTGAAACAGAATAGACCTACGTTACACTTATATGGGAAGTAGTTTTTACAAGCAAATGCATAACGGTTGCATTTCATTTCTTTAAGTATCAAAGTACAATTTACAAAGCTTAAAAATATTAACACGAAATTAATTATATTATAAATGTAATAAAATTTAATTTAATTTAAAATTTAGTAATTATACCAATAAATATTTATAAAATAATATATTTTTATATTTATTAATAAATTTTATAAATTATTTTTATTATTATTTTAAATATAAAGAAAGTTATAAAGAAAGTTTTTAAAAATTATATCTTAAAATATTTTTAAATATATTTCAAATATTTCACATATTTCTTTACTTAAACGTAAATATATCTGCGATAAATATGAATATTTAAAATAATTAATTTTAATATTTATTTATAAACATTTTTTTGTAAATTTATTTTACAGTTAAAATGTTTAAATATTAATAAAAATATAATTTTTATTATTACTTTAAGTTAACAATTAATTGAAAAAAAAATATTATTATTTTAAATAATTCATTTTAATATTTGCTAATATTTTCTGTATATTTAATTTTGCTGCACATCAATAAAAACTTTTATAAAAAAATAAAATAAAATAATAAAAAAAAATGAAATTTAATATTCAAATTTAAATTTATATTTAATACCAATAAATAATAAATAAAAGCAATATATTTAAATATTTTAATTATTAACTTATTAAATTTTGTATTTATTTTATTTCTTATTTATTTATAATAATTAATAATTGTAAATTTTTATTTAAATTTATATTCACTTAAATAATTATATTATAATTATTATATTATAAATTATAAATTATATAATATATAAAAAAAATTCAAAAATCACAAAATTAAATTTATATTAATTAGATGTAAGCTTTAATTTAACAAATATTAGTTATTTAAATTTGTAGCTAAATTTAAATTAAAATTAAGAAAGTTTTTAAAAAGCGGCTGAAAACAAATTGCTAAAACTATAATATTTCTGAGGCAAACAAAACAATTCTTACCGTATACAAATTCTCATAGCACTATTCATAGCACTACTCTCCTTCTAGCTTATACAAAAGGCAACTTGAAAAAAAAATGATTTAATTTATTTTTTTTTTTGCATTGTGAAAAAATGGCATAAAAAAAGCGTAAGCGTAAGGTTTCTTTTATCTTGATCTCAGTTATAGTGTGAGAAGAAAAATGAGAGACATATAGTATGAATGCATGTAAATATATTTTGCTGCCCTATAAGATATATGTACATATACTATAAGTTTACACTGACTTGTAGCTTGAATTTAAGTGAAAAATCAGTGCTAGCAACCTAGAGAAGACCATTAGTACATGTTCAGGCGACTAATGCATACAATTTGTTTAAATAATGTTAGCTGGCAGTAACCTTTGGCGATGACAAGTCTAGCGATAATGCCAATTAATCAAATCCGGCGATAAAGCGTAGACCAAGCAAGAGTCAGACAGAGAGAGAGAGAGAGAACTGCGATGCGTACAACGGGAAAAAAATAAATTGGCAACGCTGTGGTGCATAACAGCAGCAGCAACAGCAGCAGTGGCAACAGAATTCAGTGTTTATTTATGCGCAGCGAATAAAGTCTAATTATACATAATTGCGAATAATTAAAATTTAATTAACACAATCAAGCTGCGTTTGGTTCGCATATGAAACACACACACACAGACATCGACACATCGACACACTAAAGACTTTTGAAGCACAGAATTCAAGTCAAAAGTAAAACCGGCAAAACATGTCGTGTCCATGGCAGATGTGAATGTCTTTGGCCAAGTTGCGTGCCGCACTATAAAAACAGACAACAACAACAACAGCTAAAGAAAAAAAATAGTGCAAC
>JBAMBR010003837.1:0-27500 GCA_037044475.1 Zaprionus obscuricornis
AGTCATTGCTTAAAACTCATTGGCTTGATTGCTGCCCATGCATACATTATACATACAAACTACTTTCGGTTAGTGCGTCTTCCGGGTATAACGACGTAAAATCGTAGCTCCCTTGAAAGTCGCTATAAGCGGAATCTGCTGTATATACCTATATAGCATCAACTTGGCAACGCGCTTGTAGCAATTTCAACTGTTCCTCTTATCGGATAACCATTTTTTTCGTGCCTTTAAACATCTGGATTTCGCAAACTATAAGTGTTAGAGCTTGTAAAATTTTTTGCAAACTGTTTGTCTTATTTTCAGGCAGGCTACAGTATATTTTGAATATTTGCCACGCCCAGCAATGCCTACAGAAATCACACATAAAGCACAAAAATAGCCATAACAACCAAATTTTTAAAGCTAGAAACTTGAATTTTGATACACTTATAATTTGCGCTAAATGTAAACAAACTGTAAAAAAAAGTTGCTGCTGATACGCTGCAAGTTATGGCATTTGCAAGTTTTAATCACATGCATGCCGGGTATTAGATAGTTGAGCACAGCATGTCTGCAAATTTCTTACTTGTTCTTTCATTTTTTTTTTTTTTGTTGGCAACAAACTTGCTAAAAAAAAATTTAAAGAAATTTGTTTTTGTTTTTTTTTTTCCTCCATTTTGTCATACATATTTTTGCGCTTTGCATTATACAACAAAATATGCAGGAAAAATGTTGCACTCTTTGTACGTGTGTGTGTGTGTTTATTATTAACAGTCTGATTTTATAGAGGGATAAAGAGGCGTGGCATATGTCATTTAAGATAAACTTAAACGCTCTGCTGTTTATATATACACAAAAAAAAATTTAAATGCTAAAAATATTTGCTGCCTGTCGCTTATGTAACAACGAAAACTTGGAGAATGAGAAGCAGCAGCAGTTGGAAGTTTTTTTTGGCATTTGCTATAAGCTGCGATAAGTAAAAGTATTAAAAAATGAAACTTACCTGGCTGATAAAGTCTTTTACGTTTGCCAGCAGCAGCATTTGATTTTTGTTGTTTTTGTTGTTTAGTTGTTGCAGCAGCAGCAGCAGCAGTTGTTGTTGCATCTAGTTGCAATGGAGATTTCAATGCTGTAGCATAATGTTGCTGTGCGCATTTATGTTGCTGTTCTAACTGCTGCTGCTGATGATGATGATGATGTTGCTGCTGCTGCAGCAAATGTTGTTGTTTCTGTTGTTGTTGTTGCTGTGGCAAGTATTGTCCATTAACACTAGCAGCAGCAGCAGGCATTGATGGCGGCCCATGTGCTGGACAATAGCTACGATATTCGCCATTGATATCCATATAAATTGGCGCCTCAACAAGTGGCCAGGTGACGCATGTGCCTGGCAATGTTGTTGCTGTTGTGCCAGCTGGTACCGGTGATACAGCTGGCATTGCATCTGTTGATGTTGGCGATGGCGTAAAACTTATCAATTGCAAGGGCAATAAACGTGCACCATTTGCTGATTGTAGATGTATATGTGGAATACCTGTGCCATTACTTTCATGTTGCTGTTGCAATTGTTGCTCCTGTTGTTGTTGTTGCTGTTGCTGCTGCTGTTGTTGCTGTTGTTGTCTTTGATGCTGTGCACAAACATTTTGCTGATAATATATTGTTTTATGCTCATAAGCTGTATATAAAGCACTTGTGGTTTGATTTCTATTAAATTGTGTTGCCAATGTTGCTATTGACATATTGCTGCTGCTGCTGCTACTGTTGCTGTTGCTGTTGTTGTTGCAATTATTTGCATTTAATTGTTTTAATTTTGCTGGCTCAAAGGGTGCTGCCAATGCTGTTAGATTTGATTTATTTGCTGCCTTAAGCAAGGCACTGTTGGTAATGTTGCTATTGCTGCTGCTGCTGTTGCTGTTGCTGCTGTTGTTTGTTTGTTTTTTATGCACTTGATTTTCACGTCTTTCATTTGCTACATTATGATTATTATTATTATTATCAACAACATGCTGCATCGATGCTGCTGTCGTTGCTGCTGCTGCTGCTGTTGTTGTTGTTGTTTCCATAGCAGCAACAACATTTTGTTCATCTGTCTTATCGATTAATTGATAACTTTCATCAATGAAAGCAACTAAATCTTGACATGCTTGATGTAATTCTGTTTCTTTTTTTTTCTCATTTTCTTTCACTACAACATCATTATCAACATCATTATCATCATCATCATCATCATCATCATCATCGCTTTCGATAACATGCTCAATAATGCGTAAATTTTCATAATCTATTATACGCGCATAGCCAATTTCAAATGTTAAACCCAATAATTTGGCCAATTCATTATCAACATCATCATCATCATCATCAACATTATGATTATGTTCGTGATCATGATCATCAATATGTTGCTTACGTCTAGTTTTATGTTTCCATATAGCTGAATTTGGTATTATATATTCATTTAATGCTTTTATTTCATGCTCAATATCGATATCGTTATCGTTATTGTTATCGTTATCGTTTTTACAATTCTTACTTTGCACTTGTCCCGTCGTCATTTTGATTTTATTATCGCTTTCAACAATTTTTGTACAATTTTTATTTCGTTCGTCGATAACATTTAATGCATCTTCGGTTTGTGTACTGTTATCGATAAATATTGATGTTATTGTTGCCTCTGTTTCTGCTGTTGCTGTTGTTGTTGTTACTTCACAACTTTCATCATAATAATCAAATTCTTCACACATTAAATTTGCTGATTTAACACTTGTCATTGCCATCCTATAATTTCAATTTTTATCCAAATACTTCCAAAGTATTACAGGTAGATTTTTTTTTGATATTTCAGCAAAAGTTATAATAATTCTCATTTATTTATTGGATTTTCTGCGGTTTTTTTTTCAAGAATGTCGGAACCTGAAAAAGATAAATTAAAAAATAAAGGGTTAAAAAAAATTTGATGAAAAGTTAAGTTCTTTTGTCATGATTTTGTAATGAGTTTTGTGATACAAGAAAATTTTATTTGCTATTAATAATGCGCTTCCGACTGTCTGCACAATCGGGTGTCCATTTTTCTGTCTGCTTGGAACACCTTGATTTTGAGAAACCTAAAATTCAAATTTTTTTTTGGATTTTGGATATGGCCTTCCTGCGCCTCCAGAAGTCAAACATAAACATTTAAAATAGCGCAGTAAAAGCAATATATGCTAATTTAGCAACACTTATAAACCGAATCTAAATCTGATTTAGATAATTTGTAAAAATCTGATACAAATCGCATTCAAAAAAAAATGTTATGCAAATTTTCAAAAAAAAAAATGTTCCAGTATGCCGGGTATTTTATAGTCAAAAATACACAATTGTTGCTTTTTCATTTGTTTAAGCTTAAGATTGAGATTGTTAAGATAATAAAGTTTCTATAACTATTCCATAGTTGGCTTTACTTCAAATGTTGTCAACAAATTGTTAGCAAAATCAAAAGAAAAACCCAAAAGAAAACATTTAAAAACAAATTTTTATTTGATTTCAACATTTATTAAGCAATATCGACGCTTTTATTATTCAATATACTATATAATCAAACAAAAAATACCATATAGATATATAAATATATATATATATAGGTATATAAACAAAGATATTACGTGAATTATATAGAAAGCAAACACAATGCCAAATTTTAATGGTGCAATCGTTTTGCATACGCTACAGCTAATTAAAGCGCCAGCAACACTTCGCGAAATTGTGGTGACAATTTCTAAGAATACAGATTTACCGCAAGACGATCTAATGAAACCGGTTAAGCAGACACTTGACATGGGATATCGTATGGGATTTCTGCAGAAATTGAATGGTAAATCTAATATAAGAAAATTTATAAATCTTTATACACGTTTATACACATAGGCCAACAAGAGGGTACAATGACCTTTTTAACCCCCCCCCAAGTTTAGGTTTGTAAACTAGCATGGCAGAACCCATAAAGTATATACGCTTGCTCAGTGTCAACTGCTGTCGGGTCGATTGGACCATGCTTATGTCTGTTTGTATAATCGGATGCCCATTAATTTGTTCAACAAAATGTTTGTATTTTGTAAACTTTAAAAGCTACAGATTCCAAATTTTTTGCAAAGTGCTTGGAATGCTTACAGGCAGCTACAATTTATTTTGGTTTTTGTCCATACGCTCTACAGTTATTAGAAAACGAACCTAACTATACAAAACCTTGCACTCCAGGTGCAATTTTAAAGTGAGAGTTCTAAATTTTTAAAGACAGTTAATATGCATGAAATGTTAACAAGTTGTGAAAATTTTGATGCAAATCGAATGAAAAACATGCGAAAATATGCAATTTGCAATATTCCAGCATATTTGGGGAATCTTATAAGTCCAAGCAAACGCGACTGTTATTAATTTTTTTTTTTTTAAATATTATTTTCTATTTTTCCAGGAAGATATTTTTTAGTAACAATGTCATTTGACATGCTTATGGCTGAGATGAAACCTCAGGAACAGCAGCAGGGAAATAGAAATGATGGTAAATCGAAATTGGATACTAAACAAAAATCAGATAAAAGGATGCATAAAAAACAAATAAAACAACAAAGTGAACAGTCGAAAAAAAATCAAGGTATAATTAAATTACAATCAGTTGCCATTGAGCAGGAATCAACAACAACATTGATGCCAAAACAATCACAACAACAATTGCCATCACAATCAAAATTAAGACGTTCACAGCAACAACAACAACAATTAACAAAATAATAATACTTAGTAATAGTAATTAATACTATTCCACTCTACGAATCCATCGACAAATATTATTATTATTTTTTTTTTTTTAAAGTAAAGTTTACGCAAAACCATTTTGGTCAATATCAATATAAAAAAATTATCCGTTATCGGGAGAATGTAAAAATAACAAAAAAAAAAAAATAAGAGAAAGACAAAACAGAACAAAAAAAAAGCTGAAGGCAAATAGAAAAAAAAAACACTAGAATTTTTTGTGTATTAGGATGTAAGATATGTATGTAAAATATGTAAAAACAAAAAACCGAAAAAAAAAACCAAAAAAAAAATGAAATACCTCAGTGTTCAATGTGTTGCTCAATTTCAATTTAAATTTCAATTAAATTATAAAATCAACAGATTAATATTTATATATTATTTATAATTAGTTTAATTAGCTGTCATATTGATAGAGCAGGAAAAAATATTAATATTTTTAATTAAAATAAAAAAAAAAATAAATAAAAATAGAAATATTGTAGCTGTCATATTGATATAACAGGAAAATTATTAAATAAATTTTAAATATTTTTAATAAAAATAAAAAGAAAGATTATTTAAAAATGGAAATATTGTTGTTGTCATATTGACAGTGCAGGAAACTTATTAAATAAATATTAAATATTTTTTATAAAAATAAAAAAAAAATAAAAGAAAAATAGAAATATTGTAGCTGTCATATTGACAGAGCAGGAAATATTGTAGAAATATTGTAGGTGTCATATTGACAGAACAGGAAAAAATATTAAATAAATTTTAAATATTTTTTAATAAAAATAAAAAAAAAAATTAAATAAAAATAGAAATATTGTAGCTGTCATATTGACAGAGCAGGAAAAAATATTAATAATATTTTTATAAAAATACAAAAAAAAATTAATTGACAGAGCAGGAAAAATATTAATAATATTTTTAATAAAAATAAAAAAAAAATAGAAATATTGTAGTTGTCATATTGACTGTGCAGTAAACTTATTAAATAAATATTAAATATTTTTTAATAAAAATAAAAAACAAAATCAAAAATAAAAATAGAAATATTGTAGCTGTCATATTGATAGAGCAGGAAACTTATTAAAAAAAATTTTAAATATTTTTTAATAAAAATAAAAAAAATAGAAATATTGTAGCTGTCATATTGACAAAGCCGGAAAAATATTAAATAAATATTAAATATTTTTAATAAAAATAAAAAAAAAAAAAAATAGAAATATTGTAGTTGTCATATTGATAGAGCAGGAAACTTAAATAAATATTAAATATTTTTTAATAAAAATAAAAAATTAAATAAAAATATAAATAATGTAGCTGTCATATTGACAGAGCAGGAAAAAATATTAATAATATTTTTAATAAAAATAAAAAAAAAATCAAAAATAAAAATAGAAATATTGTAGCTGTCATATTGACAGAACAGGAAACTTATTAAATAAATTTTAAATATTTTTTAATAAAAATAAAATTAAATAAAAATAGAAATATTGTAGCTGTCATATTGAAAGAGCAGGAAAAATATTAATAATATTTTTAATAAAAATAAAAAAAAAAATCAAAAATTCAAATAGAAATATTGTAGCTGTCATATTAACAAATAAATAAATTTTAAATATTTTTAAATAAAAACTAAAGAAAAATGAAATAAAAATACAAAAAGAAATATTATAGCATGCTTTTCAGCTAACTTTACAGGGTATCAGAGCAGTACAGCAGCAAGCATACAATTTTGCTATTTTGCTGTGTCAAACACTTTTAAGTAGCAGAAAATTGGTAAAGGTCTTAATTAACAAAAAGACAAGGTACGCAATAGACATTGTATTGCATCTCGCTCTAACAACAGCTAGTCTATACTGTGAATACTGTTGCGTCGCCCTTTATTTTTTTTTTTGTTAAATAAGCAATTTTCTTAGCGTGCATTAGTCATATGAACGACACTGACGGAAACAGACGCCCACAACGAAGCGACCGAGCAACCGAGCCAACGTTTCATGTGATTCGGCAAATTGCCGACGACGACGACTTACACATCGTTGATTATTTGTGACCTTTACGATGATGACGTCGACAGAGAGTTAACGTTCATACAGCAATGCCATGTAAACAAATGCCGAAACACCGCCGCTATCATACCTCTGCGAAAGTATAGTATGAGAAATGATAGTGAATGAGAGAACGAGCATACACACACACACACACAGAGAGAGAGGGAGAGAGAGAGTGTGTGTGTGCAAAATACGTATACGATGCGTTGTCGGCATTACGATGGTGAATTTAAGCGTGCGCGCGTGTTGTACGGTAGGGCGGTCGCCCTATCGTGGTGAATTTTTTGCTTTTACTTTTTCTTCTTTTCTATCGCTTATCACTGTTAAAAGACACCAACAAAAAAAATAAAAATGAGGTTAAATTCTCGTTAAAAAATTTCTTTACACAACTATGCCAAAAACTATGTATATCTGCCCAAAAAAAATGTGAACACACAAAGAAATTTATGATGTATGCTTTTAGTGTGTATACAAAATTTTATGGTATACTTTATGGGGTTACGTTGACATTGTGCGCTCTGCGCGCTGCGTATACTTAATATTTATGTATGTATGGCAAAGAAATGAATGAATTAATTACCGTTATGTTGAGTTAACAAGTGATTTAATAAAAATATAAATAAAATATAAATAATATAAAAAAAATAAATAATCGAAAATAAATAACAATAAATAAAAGAAAAAAAAAAGAAAACTAAATAAAAAATAAAAATAAAATAAAAGAAAATAAAAGAAAATAAAAATAAAATTTAAAAAAAATAAAAAAAAAATTTAAAATATAAATTGCATAAATTTTACAAATTTTTGCAATTTATTTAATTTTTTTATTTTTATTTTTTATGAAAAAAAATCAAGTTGAAAATTTGACATATTGCAATATGTTATGCATTGTGTATGTACAAAAGTTACATACATACATACATAGAGGCAGCACATATGTTTAGCTTTGACGTCGTTGTTAACAGCAGCAACAGCAGCAGCAACAGTAGGTGGCAAGGCTTTAAGCTTGCTTTTGCGCATGTTAAAAATATACAAAAAAAAAAATAAAAAAAAATCAAATGAAAAGTAAAAGCAAATGAAAATTGAAAAACGAAAAACGAAAAACTAGAAAAAAAAGAAAGAAATCAAATAAAAATAAAACGTTACTGCAAACGTTGTACATTGAGCACGCGGCAGCGCTGCAGCAGCAGTGCCGGAATTTTTTTTTGTGTTATATATAAATGGCTGTTGTTGCTGTTGTTGTTGTTGTTGCTGCTGCTGCTGCTGTTGTTGCTGCTACGTCAACTGGTTTAATCACACACTTTATTGGTTGCACTTGTTAGATAGTTTTTCAGTCTTGTTGTTGTTGCTGCTGCTGCTGCTGCTGCTGCCACGTTTTGCTTAGTGCGCTAAAAGCAATTGCTAAATCACGCAGCAAGCGCAAAGCAGCAGCAGCAGCAGCATACCTACAAAACACTCAAACACACACATGCACATATGGCACAGAGTGAGGATATGTATGCAAGCTGCCTGTGTATGTGTGTCGCTGCGTTAAGTTAACATATTGTTAGCATTTTTTGACATATTTCAACAATAAAAAGCAATAAAAACTATGCAAAACTAATGCTAGACATAAAAACAACATGAAAAACTATGCAAAAATTAGAAAATAAAAAAATTAAATGAAAAATGAAAAAATCAAAGAAAATGAAAGTAATAAAAATTTTTTTTTTTTTTTTTATTAATAATTTCATGAAACTTACCACGAAATACGGCAACTGCTGCTGCTGCTGCTGCTGCAAATGTTGTTGCAAATGTTTTTTTTTATTTTTATTTTATTTTATTATTTTTTTTGTTATTTTTGCACAAACACAGAGACACAAACACACGCATATGTATGTATGCATACACGGATACACAATTGCAAATTGAAAACATATGTAGACGAAAGACACGGAACGCGAGAACGTGTAGCAGCTGCAGAAATATCTATGTATGTATGTATGTATGTATGTATGTAGTATGAGTAGAAGAAGTGGAGGAAGAAGAAGTAACGGTGAAATAAACCAGTCGAAATAGCAAAACTACATTATTGTTTTTTTTTTTTTTTTACTTGTTATTGTTGCTGTTACTGTTGCTGCTGCTGCTGCTATTTGTTGCTGCTGCTGCTGCTGTTGCTCTTTATGCGTTTAAGCGGTTATGAATTTTGTACTTGTTGTCCATTTTGCGCGTTAACTTATTTTGCTTATTCCCCACGCCTACCAAAAACAACAACAAAAAAATAACATTAACTGTATTTGTAACAGTAAAACCACCAACAAAAACAACAACAACAAGCAAGCAAGCACACACACACACACAGAGAGAGACAGACAGAGAGAGCAACAAAAAAAGTGACTGTGCCGCCACACGACGACGACCCAAACGCGGCAAACGTTTGATTTTGATTGACGCTGCGCCACTATGAAAAACTGCAAATGAGCCGAACGAACGAACACACACACATATATACATGCAGACATGCAAGCTTACACGTTTAGACGTAGCGAGTACACGAGTAATGAGCCGAACGAAACGAGAACTAGACACGAACGTTTACCCACGAAGTGAAATCCATAGCAATAGATTTCAAAGCCAGAGCGCGTGGGAGCAAAACATCAGCAGCAGCGGCAGTGACGGCAGCAGCAGCAGCGACGGCAGCAAATAGTGAAAGAGACAGAGATAGCAGCGAGAAGTTGCATGCAAATTCTTCTAGCTTTGTAAGCTTTGGGTGGTGGTGCTGCTGCTGCTGCTGTTGCTGCTGCTGCTGTGTAACGTTTGCGGTTAATGGCTAAAAGTTAAGAGCATTACTAAATGTATATATACACACACACACATATATATATATACACACAAACATATATGTATGCATAAAAATATAACTGTATAATCACATGTACATGAGCAGCATAATAAAGTTTTTTTGAAAATCAACAGTTGTTGCTACTGTCGGCCCACGCATTGAAAGCAACAAAGAAAATAAAGAATGAAGAATGAAAAATGAATGTGACTAAAAATAGCTTTGCGTAACTGTAATTAAAGGATTATGCTATAAATAACTCAGCAAAGAATTTTTGGTCTGCTTTTTATTGCCAGCTTAAAATTTTGTATATATTTTTTACTATAATAATAATAATATAATATTCTCATTATTATTTATTCCCCCTAAGAAATTGTTTTAAAATTAGCAGCAAAAATAATAAAAAATGAAAAAATAATAAAAATAATAAATTATATATTTTAAACAAATTTTGCAGAAATTATTTTATTTAATGCTGCGAGCGTATTTTCATCAGCTTATGATACATATGTATGTATAAATATCGAAGCTTCAAATCACCCAAAAAAAAAAAAGAATAATATTAATGTTAATAATAAGAAGCTTGCGTTGTGCAGCTGCGGTGCGTGTCTTCGATAAATAACCGTGCAGAAAAAAAAGCTTTCTCTTCACATTTTGTCGTCGTCGTGCAATTCAATTACAATTTTTGGCCGTTGTGCTTTTTTTTTTTTTTAGTTGCGACTTAAGAAAATTTCTTGATTTTTTTCTTATATTTTAGATGGAACAGAAACATTTATTGGTTTTACGTAGTTTTAGCCACCAGTCGAAATCATTTTTAATAAATTTCGCTTTACGCGTATTATCCGTTTGTCTTTGAAATTCATCACGATCTCGTAACCAAATTCTTGCATATTCTCCAGCTAAAATCATTGACATTGAAACTGGAGCTGGCTATATATATATATATATATTTTTTTTTAAAAGAAAAGAAATTTTATTTTAAATTATAAATTTTATAAAAAAAAAAAATCTTACACATTTTTCTATAGATGACACCATAACATAACGCTGCGCTCTTAAACCAGCTTCCGTTGTTATATTATCTTTGGGCCTACAGATGATTGCTCGCGCCCATTCTTTATTTTTTCCCGCAGGTGGTGGCATTGTTTAATTATTTTTATGGCTTTTAAATGTTATTGATTATGTTAATTTATGTTAATTTAAATATTATTATAATTATTATAATTTATGAAATAAAAAAAAAAAAACAAGACTTTCGGCAATAAAAACTACATTTTTATCAATTGTTCCTATAGCAGCTATATGATATAGTAGCTCGAATTGAACCAAATTTGTTCGATATGTATAATCCGTAACGAAACTCAACTCTTAGAAATTTCCGCCGTATATCTTAGCAGACAAAAAAGTTTTTCATACAAAAACTATATTTTTGACTCATTGTTCCTATGGCAGCTATATAATATAATTGTCCGATTTCAACTAAATTTAACAGACATATCTAAGTCATCATTAAATACAAGTTCTATAAATTTCAGACAGATATTTAAGCAAATAAAAAAATTATTCATACAAAAACTATATTTTCGACCGATTATTCCTATGGCAGCTATATGACATAGTGGTCCGTTTCAAACCAAATTTATCTGAGATGTCTAGTTGGTCAATAAACTTAAATCTTATTAAATTCAGCCGGATAGCTTAACAAAGAAAAAAGTTTTTCATACAAAAACTAAATTTTTGAAGGATTATTTCTATGGCAGCTATATGATATAATGGTCCGATTTCAACTAAATTTAACAGACATATCTAAGTCATCATTAAATACAAGTTCTATAAATTTCAGATGAATATTTAATCAAATATAATAATTTTCGTATAAAAACAAAATTTTCGGACCATAGAGTTCTTAAGGAAGATATAGTTGGACAATACGCTTTATTCCCACTTACATGTATATAGATTCTTAGCAAAATTAGTATAAGATTATAAAGACTATGAAAATAATGTGCTTACTTTTTTGTAAAATATCAAAATTTCGTTAATATAATAAATTTATTTATTTTTGGACGTTAAATAAATAAATTTTTTATATAATAATTTTTAACCAAACGACATTTTCTATAGTTTTTAAAATAATGAAATGAAATTAAATTTACACACGAACAAAACAGACAAAATTCTCAAAGCTTGTTTAAAAAATTTTCAAAAAAAATTTTCAAAAAAAAAAATAAAAAATTGTGTATACCCAAAAATGGAATTTATGCAATTACAGGGTATAATAAAACAGAGTAAAACAAATAACATAAATAAAACTACGTAAAAGTAGCTGGCAGAAATCAACAACGACGACAACGACGGCAACGGCAACGACGACGACGACGACGACGAGAACAAGAGCAAACAAGGTGCGACAACAATAACAACAACAATGGCCAAGTGGGACGCCAGAGGGCGACAGCGGCGGTTGGTCGGCATGTGGTGGGCGTAAAAGAAGCCAAGGCAAAACAGTCAAAACAAACACAACGGTCTGAAATTCTACAAAGCAAGGCAATGTTCCAGCATAATAATGATGCTACTGCCACTGCTACTTCTACTACTACTACAACAACAACAACAACATACATACTGATGATGTTGATGTTGATGATGGGGGATGAAAAAACAATGAACGAAACGAACAACAAACAAACATTTGCAAATGTTCTGAACAAACTTTTTTTTTGTTTTTTTTCTTTTTTTTTTTTTGGGCACAATAAAAACGAAATATAAAATGCACCCAGAGTATTATTTTGTCAGCAAGGACCTGAAGCTCAATCTCAGACATGCTGAAACCCTAAGACATGATTTTCAACACAATACAAATTTAATATATCGACTAGAAGATACTGTATTTATTTCTAATAACTGATACATATTATATATAGGAAAGTTGAAGAACAAATTTGATAAGTAGAGTTCATATATTTACAGGGATCCCAATATTTTCGTGGATCTGTAGTTCAATGTCAGACATGTTGAAAGATTGGTAGAACAGATACGCGTGGCTGGAAATATATCTGATTTACATATAGTATATAAAAAGCTATATATAAAAATTTTGAAACCTGTAGCTCTCATACTTGCCGAGGTCCTAAAGTTTTCATAGACTGACTTCAGATCGACTGAGAAATGATTTTTTATCGATATTGTAATGCAGATAGGATTGACTTCTTTGAAGTCCTATATGACCTATATATAAGTGGTATAAAGTTATATAACAAATCTGATAACTTTAGTTCAGATATTTACAGGGATCCCAGGGATAGTGAACCTGTAATTCAATGTCAGACATGTTGAAAGACTAAAAAATGTTTTACTGGACTGCTAGGCATGGCTTGAAAAATATACCTGATTTACATTAAGTATATAGAAAGTATATATAAAATTTGAAACCTTTAGCTCTTATACTTTCGAAGATCCTAAAAAGTTTTAATGAACTGCCGTCAGATAGACCGAAAAATGATATTTATCAAAATTGTAATACAGATAGGCTTGACTTTATTGTCCTATAGGACCTTCATTCACATAGGACTTCCTTCACATAGGACTTCCTTCACATAGACTAAAAAATGATATTTATCAAAATTGTAATACAGATAGGCTTGACTTTATTGTCCTATAGGACCTTCCTACACATAGGACTTCCTTCACATAGACCCAAAAAATGATATTTATCAAAATTGTAATGCAAATAGATTCGACTTCTTTAAAGTTCTATATGCTCCGTATATCATATATATAAAAATATATAACAAATTTGATAACTATAACTTATAAATTTACAAATATTTTTTTAACTAAAAATAAACCTTGAATATTTGTAGAATTAGCTAGAAATAGAAATGTATAAAAATAAATATATTATGATATGGTATGTTTTTTTGTCTGTCCTTCAGTTGATATTATACATATATACATATTATTTACAAGATCTTTCCGGTTAATTCAAGCATAGCACAACATAACAAAATTTCCTAAGTTTTTTTTTATGCACAACAACAACAACAACAACAACAACAACAAGAACAACATGATGATAATGCAAGGCTTTGCCATTGGCAACCCTGATACCAATATAGAAATAATGCCAAGCTAAGCACAAGCGACTAAGGTTAAACAAAGTAAATTGACAAAGCGAACAACTGCATAAGTCTAACTACAACTAGTAAAACTCGACTATTACATACCCTGTAAATTAAAAAAAATAAAAATATAACCTGAAAATCATCGTCTACGCATATCTGTCAAGTCTTTCATTTGCATAAACCTAATATACCCTGCATTATATTAGCATTTTGAAGACATTTGCCACCCACGCAAGCACTTAAAAGCTTATTTCTATATTTTGTTATTTTTTATTTCCATGCAATTGCTTTGTAAAAAAAAATGCTTAATTAATTAATTTTGGACAAAAAATAAAATAAACATTGCAACGTTTGCGATTTTCTAGTCAGTCTGAAGTTTTTTTTATATATATGTCATTGTAATTGTTAACATCTGTACTTTTGCCAACTTACAACGATAAACAAATAAAAGCAAAAGTAATTTTCATAAAAAATACAAAACAACAAAGAAAAACAAAAATATATATAAAAAAAATTTACCGACAAAAGCAAATATTGCCGAATGCACATAAAAACCAAAAAAAAAAAAAAAAAAAAGCGAACGACAGTGTAAAAGCAAGCAAGAAATTATACGAAATTTTCCCTCGAGTAAAAACAATAACAAAAATACATTGAGTTACGGTCAAACGGTCGCGACTGTTTTACAGTTTACATCTATGTATATATATATATATACATACATATATTTTAATGAGTTCTCCTGATTCATATTCTGTAAAAATATATATATATATATAAATAAATACTTTCAAATTTTCTTTTCTTTCTTTTCAATTGCATAATTTTAATTCCTTGCTGTAGGGTATGAAAAAGTTGCATATGCGCAGGCGTAAGGTCGCCTACAAATTGTAAAAGTAAGAAAATTTACTTAAAATTCTTTAGCTTGGAATTTATATTAATAAAATCATTGAAAATTAATAAAATATTTTAAAAGTGTTTTCAAACTATATAAAAAATAAATTTAATATTCATTAAATTAAATAAAATATTTAAAATCAATAAAAAAAAAAATTAATTAAAAATTTTCAAAATATATTAAAAATTGTACAATATATAATAAATTAAATATTGATATATATACATTTCTAATTAATAATTTTATAAATTTATTTGCAATTGCATAAAAAATATATTTAATATATATTTAATTAAATATTATTATATAAATTTATTAAATAATAATTATAAATATATTTGAAAATTTTATAAAAAAAAGTGTTAAATTAAATATTATTAAATTAAATTAAAAATTAAAAAAAGTATATTTTATATATATTTATTTAAATAGTTATATATGTATATATTTATTAAATAATTATTATAAAAATATTTGAAAATTTTAATAAAAAAAAAGTATTAAATATTTATATTAATATATAATATATATAATATTTATAATAATAATATATAAAATATAAAATTATATATGTATATTAATATTATTAAATTAAATTAAAAGTTAAAAAATATATTTAATGTATATTTAATTAAATATTAATATATAAATTTATTAAATAATAATTATACAAATTTATTAAATAATAATTATACAAATAATTTGCAATTTTAATTAAAAAAAAAATTGTTTAATATACATATAATATAATAATTCATATATAATACTGAACATTGAAATTAAATATAAAATTTTATTAATAATTTTAAAAATATTGCAAAAAGCATAAAAAATATGTTTAACATTTATATTAATTTAAATGAAATATTAAAAATTAATAACCAAATTTTTAGAATATTTTAAGTTGTCGAAAAAAAATATACATACATATGTATGTATTTAGCTATAAATGTGCTTAACCTACTTACCTTTCTCCATACATTCACATGTACTCGTATGTATGCATATGAAACGTTGTATTTATCTCGCTCACCTTCCCTTTTATTTTTTATTTCATTTCTTAAAGCTTTTGTTGAACGGCAGCAAATAATTAAGTTCATTGCTTCTATTTGCGTATTTGCTTGCTTATTTCTACGAGTTTTTGTTGTTCTTGTTGTTCTTGTTGTTCTTATTGTTGTCGTTGTTGTTATTGTTATTGTTGCCGTTTTTGCATTTATTTTGTTTTCTGTACTTTTTTCATGTTACTGTAGTTGTTGTTGTTGTTGTAGCCTAGCAAGAAAAGCGACCAACGGCCAAAAGTAAACAACAATAACAACGAAACAACACGTTGGGCTCATCTTCATTAGCAGCTCTTCTCTTCGTCTTTCCTTCTGCTCAGCTCTGCTCTGCTCTGCAGCAGGCCAGCCAGCCGCCTGCATAACATTGCCTTTGTCTTGTCTCTGTCCTGCATACACACACACACACACATACATACAAACAAACATACAACCTACATACAACTCACTCCTCCTACTCATTTCACAACTCAACTTTCTAGCATTGTCTCTGGCAGAGGGATGACGATGGAGCAAGTAAAAACAACAAGAAACAAAAAAGAAAGAAAGAAGCAAAAAATAAGAAAGAAAGAAAGAAAGAAAAAAAAACTTTGTTTACTCGGAATGCCTGCGTTAGCTTTGTTTTTGTTACTGCCATTGCTGCTGTCGGCGTCGCTGCCACTGATGTTTACACAATTCCGAAGCCGAAGTCCAACAATAAAAAAAAAAACAAGCAAAACGCAAAAAAGCTCAAGAGTAGCAGTAGTAGCGGTAGCAGCAGCAGTAGCAGTAGCGTCGGCATAATGACCTTCAGTAGCGCTGACGTTGTCGTCGACGTCGTCGTTGTTGTTGCTGCTGCTGCTACCGCTACGTCGCGAATCGCGCGAGGTGACGCTTCGTGTGTGGGAGATTTGATTCGGCTTTTGTTGAATTGTTGCTCGGGTCAGGTCTCTTTGCCGCACCGCATGGCTTAATTTTCGTACGCCTGAACTTATTTTCAACGCATCCCGTTGACCCCACAAACATTGTCAACAAAAGCAACCGAGGCAGCAGCAGCAGCAGCAGTAGTAGCAGCAGCAGAGTTAGCAGCAGCGGCTGTGAATGCTATTCACATTGTCGTTTCCTAGTTGTAAATGCTCTCAGCAAATTCACAAACACACACACACACACAAATACATAGAATAGTATTGTATGCTTTTGCTCTTCACTCTCTCTCACTCTCTTTTGCTCTACCCGTCGGGCATTGTACGTGTGTGTATTTGCGCTCCTGTGCAAACAAGTGTTTGTTTTCAGCTAAAATTGTGGGCAGAAGCAACGTTATTGTTTTTTTGTTTCTTTTATCATGTTTAATAAATTTGAACATAATCCAATTTGCAGACAATTGGAAATTAGTTTGATGCTTGAAATAAAAAAAAAAAATATATAGAAATGATAAATTTATCATTAAATCTCTTGGAAAACAAAAAAAAATCATTTCCGATCGTTTCTATGGCAGCAGTGTGAATAAATGAAAAAGAACAAATTTCACACTGCTCTCATTTGTACTCTCTGACTCTCTCTCTCTCTCTCTCTCTCTTTTGTTCGAATTTAACTGTAAAAGCTAGATAAGAGCAACGTAAAAATTAACAGATCTTCAAAAACACAGCGCTTGATATACAAATATATACACTAACATTACTCACACAATAAATATGCTAAATTCTCTTATACACACACACACGCATATATGCACGCATTCTTTCTGCTTGCCGACAATGTCAAGCAACGTAATGCATTTTGATAGCAACAAAAGAACGTAAAGCAGAGCAATGCGACCGAAATTTTGTACCGTTACATATTATTACAGATGCATACAAACATACGCAGACATACTTAAGAACAATATGCTACATTTAAATACACTACAAATGTAAATTCATAAATAAATACATACACACGCACACGCATACATACAAATAATTGTACATGCATATGCATGCAAAGACATGCATAGACGCATACAACAAATGAATACAGAGCAGCAAAGACTATGCAAAAGACTATGACGGCGACGCTCAAGGCGAACTACAAGCGTATGTACATACAAGTGTATGTTTGTGCATGTACATAAGTGTGTCTGTCTCTAAAGCAGAGCAGTCAGCGTCACCGTAAGCGTCACAGTCACAGTCAGCGTCAGCTTTCGACGCGACAGAAGACGGAAATACCAAACCAATGATGACGAACTTAAAAACTACGCACTAAGCAACAGCAACAACAACAACGACGACAGCAATAGCAACAGCAACAACAATACTATAAACAATAAAACACGGCACGCAAAACAAACAAACAAGCAAAATGGGCTGTATGCGGTGGGTTGTGGGAATGAAATGGGAATGAGGGAATGGGGAATGGTTGTTTCTCTCTATGTATGCGTATGTTTATGTTTGTGTGTATGCATGTGTATGTGTGTGTATGTTAGCGCAGCACCTGCCTGCCTATCACCCCATGGCACCCCACACATTCAGCTAACGAGCAAACAAAACTAAAGAAAAACAAATACATACAAACAAAACTCTGTACATACATTCATACATACATATGTACATATGTATGTATGTGTGTATGTATGTATTTGTACATACACTTTTATATACTATATTGTACATCTGTATTTGAAGTAAGCAAACGACAGATTGTGGCGAAATTCTATCATCCTTTCTAATTTTACTACGACGTATTATATTATAATATTCATCTCTTCTTTATTTTTTCACTCTTCCTCTCTCTCTCTTATTTTGGCGCGTTTGTTGTTATTATTATTATTTTAGCTTTTGTTTTTTTTTTGTTGAGAAACCATATTCTTCTGTTCTCGTTCGTTCAACTGTTACCCTTGCACACAATCACAATCAACGCCGTTGCCGCCGCTGCCGCCGCCGCCGCCGTCGTTGCTGCCGTTTGCTGCCGCCACCCGCTCCACCAGCAACTCAATTTAAACCTGAACCGCTCCTGTCTACTTGTTTGTTTAATTTTTTGCGATTCTGCTTCACATTTTATTTGTTTGTTTGACTCGCTGCGCATGTGTTGGTGCTAAGAAGCAACTAACGTGTGTGCGAGGGCCGTATGAAAAGTAATGAAAGTTATTTTGCTTTTTTACACGCGTGATTATGACGTAGAATATTCAATGTATATTGATGTATGTATATATGTATATTAATGTATGTATGTATGCGGTGTAGCAGTGTTTGGTTTACATTACAAATGTATGTATATTCATCAAATAATTGCAAATTCATAAAAAATTGTAAACTAAACATAAAAATAATATTTAATAAAAAATTTATTAAAAAAAAAAATATTAATTAAAATTAATAAAAATGTACATAATTTTCTGTTTAAGTGTAAACCCCACTGTAATATTTCAAAACTTAAGTAACTGCCCTCGTTTTTGTGTTTTGGCGCGTACTTAGATCGACCGCTGCTGCTGCTCTTGTTGTTGTTTTTGTTGTTGCTGTTGTTGTTGTTGTTGTGTTTTTTTTAAGCATGACAAAGCACCGTACAATTTCACAACAGAAACTTCATAATGATGTTCGGCTTGTTTTTCCACGAAACAACTGTTTACTGAACGTTGTTGCTCTGCCGCTGCAGATGCCAACGGCGCAGTAGCAGCAGCAGTAGCAGAGACAGTGCCAGTGCCAGTGCTAGCACTCTGCTCTGTTCTCTATTGTATATGTATGCATATTTTTACATATACATATATGCATGTACAAATGTATATATACATGTGTGTGTGTTCGTGCGTTGTGCTCAATTCATTCAAATGTCCAACGAGAAATTTCATTTCAATACGCAACCCGGCCAACGACGCGTCGCAGTCACAGTCACAGTCACAGTCGTCGTCGTCGTCGTCGCAGTCGCAGTCATCGTAGTCGTCGTAGTTGTGGGTTCGTTACAAATCGATTTCAAGAAGTTTGTCAGTGTTTGTCGGGAAAAAGCGACGCACAGTTCATACTCAGACGTCAGCAGACGTTGTTCGTGAGCGGTTGTTGGCTTCAACAAAACACACAACGGCGGCGTATTACGTTTTCTTGTTGTTGTTATTGTTGTTGTTTTTTTTTTGGGCGCGTAAAAGAAAGTAGCGGGCTATAACGGTAATATTCGTCGTCGTCGTCGTCTCAAAAGCGAACTTTACTATTTGTTTTCGTGTGTTTGCTAAACAAATAAAACTTAACAACAACAAAAAAAAACAAATGAACATATTTATTTATATACATATGTATATGTACATATGTGTATGTGTGTATGCGTGTGCAATAATAAGAAATGGCATTAAAATACAGTTTCGAAAATGAAGTGTAAAAATGTATTTTTAAAAAAAAAAGAAACAACAACAAAAAAATAATGAAAAATGTGAAAAGAAAAGAATGTGAAGTATATAAAAAAAAAGTACGCAATAACACTTAAATGTGTTTTTTTTTTTAAATATTTTCAAAATATATACATATTTTGTCTCTTTTTCGCTTCGTGTGTGTGTGTGTGTCTCTGTCACACATTTACTCGCTGTCTGTTTGTGTATTTTTGTTACGCGCCTTGAAATTTATTTTTAAGTTTTTGAACCCAATTTTATGTTTACTTTTTTTGCGTTGTTTTTAATTTGGTTTTTTTTTTTTTTGGCGCCATCAGCTATCTAATTTTTTTTATTTATTATATTTTTTTTTTATTTTCGTTATTGACCGGCGCAACTATTTATATACATATAAACATGGGAATTTCTATTTCTATTAAAAAATGAAAGCAAACATTTAAAAAATAATTCAAAATTTTTTATGTGATTTTTTGCAAAATGATAATAAAAATGTATAAATAAATAAAAATAAATAAAATAAAACAAACAACAACAACAAGTGCTATGACGTATTTGAAAGTTATAAAAAAAAAACCCAATCGTGAAATTATCAAGAATTTTATAATGGGGAAAAACCAATAACAGAAACAAGTTGCAAGCAATGGCAAAAAAAGAAAAAACAAAATGTGACCGCGAATTATTTTTGTAGTAAATCCCTCAAAACTGTGCTACTTTAAAGCAAGACAAGGCCGCACACGCGCCATTGCTAAACAACAATAACAATGGCAACAACAACAACTACAACAAACAAAAAAAAAATTCTTAAATTATAATTGCTCTTATCAATATGAAAATTTATAAAAAATAATGAATCAAATATTTTTCTTTGATTTTTGCGTGCGTGACAAAAACAAAAAGAGCAAAAAGAGTAAAGAAAAACTAAGAGAATGAAAATAAAATAAATAATCATAATATGAAATAAAGCTTTTTGCTTTTTAATGCAAGCTTTAAGTGTGCTGCACTTTGGATTTTGTTTTTGTTTTAACTCTCTATCTCTCTCTCTCTCTCTGTCTATTGGCTCTGTCTGTGTCTGTGTTTCTGTGTGTGTATCTGGTTTTTATTTACCGTTATGATTCATTCAGCTGCTTGCGCAGTAGATTTTTATATATTTTCTGCGCAAAAATTTTGTAAACAAAGAAAGAAAAAAAAACAAAAATGAAATAAAATAAATGAAACAATAATAATTACTAATTGTTTATTAAATGTGTAATATGTGTGTGTCACAGAGACAGACAAAGTGATAAAGTGTTAAAACAGTGTGTAAATGTATGTATTACGTCTATTTGAACAATTGACCAGGAAGCAAATCAGGCGACAAAAGTTTGATGCATACGCAAAACATACAAATATACACATGCATGCATACATATATATATGCATATGCATGTAGCGTAAATTCCTTTATGCATGTGCTTTCGCTGTGTAGGTGTGTGTGTGTGTGTGTGTCTGTATAGCTCGTCGCGCAGTTTGTACAAATGCAAGGCGCGCGTGTCCCTGTCTCTTAGTGTGCGTATGCGCAAAGCAAACAGCAAATACACATGTGAAACAAAGAGAGAGAGAAAGAGAGTGTATGTGTATGTGTATGTTTTTACATATGTATTTGTGCACGAAATAGCTTCCGTCTATTGTGAATATTCTATGTACGCGTGTGTGTGTGTGTGTGTTCTGATAGTGACATTTGCACATTTTACTCTCAGCTCTGACTGACGGAATCTTTGAGTCTGTTGTAATACCTTGCAAAAAAATGTCGACGGGAAAAAACGCGTTGTCATTGGTCGTTGAAACTCATAGACATGTGCATGTGCGTGTGTGACAGTGTTTGTTTGTTTGTTTGATAAGAACAATTCAAAAATTAATAAATAAATAAAATATTTAAATAAAACATTAAATTCACATAAAATTAAATATAATTTAAATTTGTAAATAAATTAATATAAAAAAAAAATAATTTTAAAATAATTTCATATTCTTGTTGCAGTTTTAGTGAGACGCGTTATCTGAGTCTATTACAAAATCAAAATCAATTTGAAAAAAAAAAAAATGTGTTGACGCGAAGGCAAATCGCGTGACATTCCTTGAATTATAAAGAAAAACAAAAGAAAATCTGAAAGACAGCGAAAAAAACAAAATTTAAAAAAAAAAACAACGGTGCATAAGAAAACAAAAAAAAAGACGACAAAGAGGAAGAAAATAAACCCGGAAAAGCTAACCAGATGAGAATTACTGCCAAACAAAAAGTTCAGCATTTCATTGCCCACCAACGGATCATAAAGAGAACAACAAGTGTAGAGCAGTGTATGGGAGAGAACAAGATTGAGTGAGAGTAAGAGAGAGAGAGAGACAGAGAGATAGCAAATGAACCTCAATACTGAAAGCGTTGAAACGTTGACAGGAGCTGTTGCAGTTTCCCACAACTCACAGCATCAGCATCCTCAATATCAAGAGCAAGAGCTACAACAAGAACAACGACAACAAATTAATATAATCACATTGCCAAATTTTATCAATAATAATAATAATAATAATAATAATAATACAGTGGAAAATAATAACATTATTGTTAACGGTACAAGCTACAGTGGTAGCGTTGAGACTAGTTTATCCAAAATCATGGAATGGACCAACGACGATGCATTGGAACTTATTGAACAATATCGTTGTCATACAGAATTATGGAATCGTGCTGATCCAAAATATAAGGATAAATTGTGTCGATTTCGTGCATGGTCCGAAATTGCTGAACGTTTTGGCTGTAGTAAAGCTGAAGTTGAACGCAAAATGAATGTACTCCTCACACAATATAGACGTGAAAAGCACAAAATGTTTGTTAAAATATATCAAGGCATACAGCCAAATCCGTCCAAATGGTATGCTTTTAAACGTTTCGATTTCATGGAAGCTGGTGGTGGTAGTCTTGGTAGTTTACCAAGTAGTAGCAGTAGTAGTAATGTTGTTGGTGGTATGAATACATCTACATCTACTACAATACACAATGGACTCAATGGTTTGGCGGCAGCAGCAGTTGCCGCGGCTGCCTATGAGAATAGTACGATAGCGGCGGCGGCTAACGGAGGTGCTACGGGTCCAATGGGATGTGGAAGTGGTGTCTCATTGCAGCCAAATGCATCGTCAACACTAATGCCACAACACAGACGCATTAAGACCAAAGAGCTAAAATATTTTGGAGCGGTGAGTAATAATAGCAATAAAAAAAAAAAATTAAAAATAAAAAGATAAAAAAAAAATTAATGTAAGAAATCAGTCAGCAGACGCGACGGGCGGCGCACACTCGAACGTTCTGTCCAGCATTTAAACGTTTCATAGGTATTTCCCTAGTTTTCAAATTGCAACTGTCTCACTCTCGCACACAAACAAGCAAACAGACAAACAAACGCACAAAAATTAATACGATCGACACCACGTGTTTGTTGTAGCATTTTTTTTTTTTTTTGTCCGCCCCTTGTAATTTTGTCATGTATTTTATTTTGATTCCTAAACTAAAGCAAAAAGAGTGGGAGACGACGAGTGAGAGAAGAATGGCAAAATTCGAAAACAAAATTGAAAATGATTTTTACATGTGTGCAATTCAAATGTCACGGAGTGTATTTTATTTTTTTTTTTGTTTTTACTCACAACGAAACGAAAGCATAATAAGCAGCAGCACAACGTAAACTGCTGAGAACAACAACAGTTGGAAGAGAGAGACCGAGAGAGAGCGAGAGGAGAGTAAGGCAAAGCAAACAAACTGCTATCTGTGCGAGTGACTGACTGTTTTTCGTGCTTACCGATAGTGGGAGAGCACAATTGCCACCTCTCTCATTCTCTCCCTCACATACAACACACACACACACACGCAGCAGTGACGTGCATGTCAGCACAAACCGAGCGCGATTTTTAAGTGTGTTTGTGTGTGTATGTGTAACATTTCGTGTATATTTTGTTTTTGACGATCAAAACAGAATTAAAAATTTACGCATAATTTTTTCTAAGAATTGGCGCTGTTGTGTTTGTGTGTGTGTATGCGCGCTCGTTTATATATGTGTGTATGTGTGTGAGGCATTGCTCTGAGCTACAAGAGAATCTGTATGTAAACAACAGTATATTTACTTATATATACATATGTATGCACGTCTGTATGTATGTATTTATATATTTATATGTGGCTTGTGTGAGTTGTTTTTATGTGTATTTGCTTTCTCGAAGCGAAGTAAGCAAGCAAAGCAAAGCAAGCTTGCAAGGTTATAAGTAAAGGAATATACATCTATACAGTGCGTTTTAATAAAATTGGCACACCTCCTTCAAGCTTAATAACAAATAATATATACATATATATATGTATTATATATATTATATATTCAAAATATTTATCAAGTTTGTTTATGTCTAGTTTATTTATAATCTTAACAATATTCTTGCAAAATTAAACATAATTTTTTTTTTGTTACTTAGATTAGAGAATATTGCTGTTATAATAATGAGAGTGCCAAATATTTTCGTTGACTCACTGTATACATGCATATGTATATGCGAGCGAAAGAGATAGAGAGCGAACGAGCGTGTGTCAACAGTCTCTGCTGCTGCTCTCTCTATCTCTCTCTCTCTGTCTGATATTTTGTCGCCGTCCGATGTCGCTCTGTTGGCATGCTCTGCTCTGTTATTGTCTGTGATGAAATGTTTGTTTTGCACGGCGAAATGCGCGTAGAGCGTTTGCTGCTAGAGTTGTGATGTGTGATGTGTTGTTGTTGTTGTTGTTAGTGTGGTTGCCTAGAGTACATTGTACACACACACACATACACACACTTATACATGCATATCTCAGTGTATGTATGTATGTGTCTGCGTTTATAAATGTGTGAGGAATCACAATGATTCGTTCGCCGTTCGTTTTTCTGTCTGTTATTTGCCTTTGTTTATATTCGGTCTCTTTAGTTTTCACTTGTTCTGCTGTGGTTGTTGTTGTTGTTGTTGTTATTATTATTTTTATTGTTGCTCTTGCTGTTGTTTGCTTTTGTTGTTTTTCAGACTTATCAAAATAAAATGGAAAGCTATGGTGTGTTGTGTTGTGCACGACGTTTGTTGTTGTAGCTGCGCTGCTGCTCGCTGCTTGCTGTTGCTTGCTGTTGTTTTGGGTAAAAAAATATAAATACATATATATTGTATGCGTATGCATATACATATGTGTGTGTGTGTGTGTGTGTGTGTTTGTATATGTGAGTGTTTGTATATTAAAACGAAACTTCGCGATGAGTTCCTGTGTTTTTTTCATTTTTGTTTTTGTTTTTCTGTGTAGACGCACGGACTGCCTGCGCCTGTTGAAGTACCGCTATACACATACATATAGAGTGCGTGTCTGTGTGTATAAGTCGGCCAAACATTCTAGTTGGTCGTTGTAGGCAACCAAATCAAAATCAACATCTTGGCTGTAAGCCAAAAGACGAAATTTCATTCACCTTTTGCATGCCGCACCACTCCCCCCCCCCTGCCCTTTGCATTTGCTTTTGCATCCTCTTTTTGCACCTTATTTGCTTGCACTTTTCTATTGTTGTTGTTGTTCTTATTCTTATTCTTCTTTTACTTTTCTTGCGTCTTTTGTTTTTGAGTATTATTTTTTTTTTCGAGTCATTGTTAGTTGCAGTTTTTTTTTTTCTTCTTTTTATTTTTGCAGACAGCGCCCAGTATAAATCCAAACTCTACTTATTCTAATGTGCTTATGTATGTGTGAGTGTATGTGTGAGTGTGTGTATGTGTGTGTGTGTGTGCGTATACTTTTGCTCATATTTTACAATTATTTTTGCTGCTGCATTTTCTTGAAGACAACAAATAATAATAATAACAACAAGTCCAAGTCGTCTCGCAGCGCAGCGCAGCGTCAAGCTTTTGTTGCTGTTGTTGTTTCTTTTTTTTTTTTGCCTGGCGCTTGCGTCCCGCAATGTTTTGGTTGGGCCAAAAGCAGCAGCAGTGAGCGAGCAAGCGACAATGACGTTGACGTCAAATGGAGGGCGAGATGGTGTTGTGATGCCGCCGCTACCGCTAACGTTGTGAATCCCCCCTACTAACCACACCGCCCTCACACCCTCTGTTCCATCTATGCCGCCGCTACCCTCCACCTTCTCCTCATTCATTTAGTATTCCAGTCCTCAATCCCCTTTACAGTTTGTTTGTGTTTATAAAATGTGTTGTTTCCTATTGTTGTTGTTGTTGTTGTTTTTGTTATGGTTGCTTTTGTTATTGTTGTTGTTGCTTTTGCTGTAGCTGGAGCAGTAGCAACTGTGTTTGTGTTTTTGTTGTAATTCGCGTGGTTTTGTTTTCTCTCGCATGCGCTTTTATTAAATGCCTCCGCCTCGTCACTGCCTCTGTCGCTGTCGCTGATGTTGTTGTCGCTGTCGCTGCCTCTGTTGTTAGTACGAAACATTGTTGATGGCGTCGGCAACGTCAGCGGCTCCCCTGCGGCGAGGCGGCGGGCCTCATAAGTGCAAGGCAAATAAGCAAAGCAAGCAAGCAAGTAAAGTAGCGCAGCGCAGCAGCAACGACAGCAGCGACAGCAGCAGCAGCAACCGCGGCAGCAGTGAAGCAGGTTGTGTGTGACTGCGACGCGACGTCAGCATTTGTTTTTGTTTACTTATTCATTGCAAAGATATTTAGCTGCGTATGCATGCAGTGTTGCCAGCTTGGCTGCGCAACTTCGACTTCGACTCGACTCTTCACACAGTGGGGTAAAAAGTGCGCAGCAGAGCTAAGTGTATGCATTGCAGGAGAGTTAAGGTTTGCTATGATTTGCGATTTGTTTTTCACTGAAAAGTTATGCAAGAATTTTTGCTATTTTCTTACTGTTTATATGTAAGTGTACAAGTAGTAGTAGTAGCTGCAGGTAAAGAACTATGTTCAAGTAAAGTTTAGTGAGAAGAACTATAGTTAAACAACAGCTGCTTTGTAAGTTACTCAGTAATTTTAAATTTGCAATGCGCTGCACAGACAGTTCTATTCTAAATTTTGCAGAATAGTTATAGAGTTATGGCAATTTTTACATATTTCTATATGAATATGAATATTACAGGATATCATTTGTTCGACAACTTACCAAGTTACACATACATACACACATGTACACATATTTATATACATTTGTCTATTTGCTGAAAAAATTGTCTATTTTATTTGTCTTACCAAAATAATAATACAGACACGCAACCAGCTCAAACATGCACACGTATAAATACACACACACAACCAGCTCAAACATGCACACGTATAAATACACACACACACACACAGACATACAGACGCATACACGCGAGCGCACATGTATATAGTTTTTGCTGTTTTTACATATTTATGTTCATATGTCTGTCTGCTTTGTAAATGTGTAAATAACAACAACAACAGTAACTGCAATAGCAGCAGCAGCAGCAGCAGCAGCTATAATAACAAATAACGAAAAACTA
>JBAMBR010003837.1:32500-74008 GCA_037044475.1 Zaprionus obscuricornis
CTGTCAATTTCCAGAGCATAGCATAACTAGTAGAAACAATTTTTCTATTAAGAAATATTGCTCCGATATAGCTTCTTCCAACTTATATACAGATTAGAGCTTTATAATGTCTGTCAAATCAATTTCCTCTAGTCAATGTAAATTTATGCACTTGCAAGGCTATAAAAAAAAAGAAAGAAAATATTTCCAAAAACAGTTTTTGCTTTTCTTATTTTTCTTAGTTCTCAACAATCCAAAAGGACATTTATATTGTATTTCTCTTGTAAACAGTTTTTTTTTTATTTTCTATAACATTTTTTTCAACTGCAATAGTCAGAAAAATAAAAAATAGTCAAAAAAAAAAAACCTAAAAAAAAAAATAAACAGGAAAAAAAAAACAAAAATCAATAGAAAAACTTACAGAATCTCAGTATTAAATTATAAAAAAAATACAAAACAGAAAATAAAAATAAAAAATAGAAAGCAAAGAAAACAAATAGTACAGAATATTAATTGCAATTACTAAAAAAAGCTTAAACTATTACCATATACTACATAATACTGTTACTAGTTAAGTTGGTTGTAAAATTACTAATACAACAACAACACTAAGTATAAGTTCAACAACAGGCGTCAAGTAGCATTTGCTCATTGTCCTTCTTTTTTTTTGTGAACTGTTTGTTTAACTTTTGGTTGCGTTTAATTTAAATTTTTTTAGTGCAAATTAACTAAATAATGCCCATAGTACTAGTTAGAAAATGAACGCAGAGAGAGAGAGAGAGAAAGAAGAAATGAAAGATTGTGTGCGAGTAGTAGTAAAAAAGGAAAGAAAACTTTTATGTTGTGCGCCAAAATTTTAGGAAAGACAAATGCCGTTGCCGTTAGATATAATAGTACTACTATATATACTATATATATGTAGATATATATCTATGTATACTTCTATATGTCTCTATGTATATGTAAAATATGTATCTGTACAGAGATTTACTATATTTTTTTATATGTAATATTCTATATATATATATGTCTATATATATGTATTTGTGTATACTATATATATATCATTGTACCTTATTTTAAAACAGAAATGTTTTTATTTTAGTCAATTAAGTCTGGTCGTCAACTTACAAAAAAAAACAAACAAACACCAATCAAATAAAGCAACTGAAACCAACCAACAAACAAATACAAAAAAAAATAAAGTAAAAAAAAACAAACAAAAATTCTAGTAAATTTTTAAGTACATTTAAATATAATTGTAATCTACAGCTGTGAAAAAAATAATAGCACCACCAGCACCAACAATGTTCAAATAGTCACTGTATTATTATTTTTAACTTTAAGGAAACGTGGTATACATTTTTAGAAAGGGAAGACTTTTAAATAACTAGAAATGAGCAAAAAAACTATTCTTTAATATTTAGTTTTTTTGTTATATAAGAAACTTTGTGAAAAATGACAAAACATGCCGAAAAAAATAATAGCACCACTCTTCAAAAATGGATTTAAAATTAAAATTATAACAAATGGGTAACAACTTTATGAGGTAACAATGTTAAACTATTAAAACTAAGTATATACTGCTTAATTAATATTTGGTAGTATGTCCCTTATTGGCGATAGCAGCTGCACAGCGTTTTGGCATAGAGTTAACCAAGTCCTGGCAACATTTTACTGGAATATTGGTCCAGGACCCTTCAATAACTTCCCAAAGTGATTGAATTGTGGTTGGCTTGGAAGCAGCAACAGCCTTCTTTACGATGGACCACATATTATCTATAGGATTAAGGTCTGGGGACTGCGCAGGCCACTCCAAGACGTTCACAGAATTTTCATCGAACCATTTCTTTGCCTTCTTGCTGGTATATTTGGGTTCATTATCTTGCTGGAAGACCCATATGAGCTGCATTTGATATTCTGCGAATGGTAGCCTAATATCCTTTAAAATATTTACGTACACGTGCTGATCCATGATTGTTTTTATATGGTGTATGGGACCTACACCATAGTAGGAAAAGCACGCCATGCCATCACACTACAGCCTCCGTGCTTAATGGTCTTTGTGGTGTACTGGGGCTTGTATTCTGCATTTTTTGGACGCCTGACGTACGTCCTAGATCCTTTTAAACCAAACAGGACTATCTTGCTCTCATCCGACCATAAGATATTTCTCCATTTTTGGGGAGGCCAGTTAGCATGTTTTTTTGCAAACGTCATGCACTTCGCAATATGCCTCGCATTTAAAAGTGGTACCTTTCTTGGGCTGCAGGCTTTAAGGATATGTTGCCTCAGATATCTGCGAACTGTTTGATCCTTTGTATTTATTTCAAGGTCCTTTTTAAGCTCAGTAGCAGGCTTGAAAGGATCCTTCTTGCTCTCACGAATCAGCCTATTGATTTGAAGAAGTGCCAGAGATCGTTTTCTTCCACGTGTTTCGGTTTTTTTTTGTGGTTAATGGCGTTTGTGATCATTTTATTGGAACACCCGACCAATTTTCCAACTTCTCTAAAAGTTTTGCCTTCTAATATCAATTTTTGGATGATAATACGCTTTTCTGCTGTGCAGTGCTTTCCACGTCCCATTTTAGAGATATATATGAATTTTTTTGACCGAAACTATAATATCAAGGTTAAATCTGATAATCACGTGCTTGCTGACTGAACAATGTGGCAGGATTTGAAGGATATCATAAAGAAACTAAAAGTGGTGCTATTATTTTTTTCGCGTCATTTACGACCTTTTTTGTTCAAATATTAAAAAAAATATATTAACAGCAATTTAAAAAACAATTAAGCTATTTTTATTTAGTGTAGATACTAAACTATCTAAAAAAAATTTAAAATTTAAAAAATGTTAACAGTAAACATTTTTTTTTTTATCAAGAAGGAAATGTGTGGTAGTGGTGCTATTATTTTTTTCGCAACTGTATATACTATTACTATATATATGTATATATATATCTATCTATCTTTATACTGTATGTATTTTTTAAGTATAACTAAAAAATAAAATACATGTCGTCACTAGTTTGTTAAACAAAAAATTACAAAAAACAACTACACAAAGCCAAGAAAACCATAAAATACACTATGCTAAAAACAAAAACAAAAAATAAAAAAAAAAATTTTTTAATTGTAAATTTTTTTTATTATTAAAATATTTTGCATAATTTATATATTTAAGTAGTTTTTATTTTATTTTTTTTATGCAAAGCAAAGAAAAAGAAACAAATAATTATAAAAAAAAAATTATTACAGACACAAAAAAAAAAAAAATTAGTTAATTGGACAAATTTATCATATTAAAAAAAAAACAAACAAAAAAAACACGAGAGATAAAGATTATAATAATTCAAAAAAAAATATATAAAAAAAAATTAATTTTGGTCAGCCGAAATTTTTATACACTTGCAAGCATAAATTTAAGTTTCCCATGGTAGCTATATGTTATAGTTGTCCGATTTTTCACAAATATAATAATTAAAAAAAAAATATATATAAAAAAAATTAATTTTGGCCAGCCGAAGTTTTTATACACTTGCAAGCCATAAATTTAATTTCCCCAGCTATATGTCCGATTTTTCACAAATTTTTGGCTGGCTAAATATTCAACTCCAAGAAACTTAAGACTTATATCTATACACAAACATTTTCTCACACACACACTCGCTCAAATTTGAACCGATTGTTCCTATGGCTGCTATATGTTATAAATGTTTGTCTGATTTTGCTGCAAAGTTATGTTTCTTATTACAAAACTTAAAGCAGAAAAAGTTGTAGCTGAAAAATTAAATATTAAAAAGACAATTTTGCTATAAGCCAACTACTATATGATATAGTACACCGATTCTATATAGTACACTTGCAAGAGCATAATAAAAAGAAAAAAACTGTTTAAAAGTAATCATGACAATTGAGTGCAGAGGCTGCTTTTGCTACTGCTGCATTTTGTCCCAATAAAATAATAAAATTGTGTAAATATCAAAAAAAAATAAAAAGATAGCAAAAATTATAGGTGATCAAAGAAATATATACTATATATATGTATATGCTATATATGTATGTACATGATGTGTGCGTGTAATAAAAAAATAAAATAAAAAAACAATTTGAAAAAAAAAGTAAACTATGTCTGACACAAGCATTTGGGAAAATTCAATATCTTTGTTTTTTACTTGATTTTTGCTAGATAATATGCAGATATATCTAGTTATATATATATATATTGGACAGGTATAGTTGCATCTTTACTATATGTAGTAGTTGGCAGTTGATCATCACTTTGATTTCTGAAATGTTAAAAAAAAACTACGACTAAAAATAAAACAATAGAAATATTTGCAGGTTATGTTAAAACTACAACTACAAATTGTTTTTTTTTGTTGTCGTTTTTTTTCTTTTTTTTAATTTCATTATTTATATTGTTTCATAAAAATTAGTTAATTTGAACTGCATTTTGTTTTTTACGTTTTTTTTTTAGTTATACAATTTAATAAAATATTTTTTGTTTTTTTTTTTTCATTTTTTTTTTAACTTAAATATAAAAACTTATTTGTGGCTTGACTTAAAACAATTTAAATCTTGTTACATTTGAAGGCCTTTTTATATAGCTGGCTTAATTAATTAATTAATTAATCATTGAATTTAATCACTAAACCGCAAACAGCAGCAGCAGCAGCGAGAGAGAGGGAACACAATTTCTACACAAAAAAATTCTTTAACACTCACATTTTTTTTTCTCGCATGAGAAAACTAAACAAAGACATACAAAAAAAAAAAATAGAAAAATTTTACTATTTAAATATAGTTTAAGTTTTTTTTTAGTTTTTGTTTCTTTAATATTGTTGCACTGCCAAAAAAAAAAAAAAAAAACTTGAGCATAGAAAGCAAAATGTTATAACAATGTGAAGAAAAAAAAAAGAAGAAAATAACAAAAAAAAAAAAAAAAAAAAATTTATCCATTTCTTTGATTTATCCAGATTTTTTTTTCTTTCTTGTTCTGTGTGTTTTCCGTAGTGATAATGAAGCTTTAAAACAAAAACATTTATGAATCTTTCTGTGTGTGTAATTGTCTTTGTGTGTGTTGTTGTTGTAGAAATTAGCATAGCTTTTGATTTAGATTTTGAATATATTGACATATATGTTAATATGCATATAAAGAGAGAGTGTCATTACACTCGACTTTCGACTGATGTATTATAGTCTTCTTATGTGTATGTGTGTGCTTGCTTAGTGTGTGTGTGTGTTTATCCTCCTGATGCTGATTTAGTACTCGAACGTACTAGAGAACACATTACGACCATCGCCGCCAAAGAATGAACGGAACATTTGACTTGGATCAAAATCAGCTATAAAAAAATATAAAAATAAAAATATAAATAATTAATGATCATCATTAAACTTAATTTATTTCTTATACATACGCTGGCCTTGCTCTTCAATATCTTGTCCACTATCATAACGTGACTTTTTACGTGCATCCGATAATATTGCATATGCTTCACCAACTTCTTTAAATTTCAATTCTTCATCCTTACGCTCTGCAGCACTGCTGCCAGCATGTCTATCTGGATGATGTACCAAGGCTTTTTTACGATAAGCTTTTTTTATTTCATCATCAGTGGCATTACGTGCAATACCCAAAATTTTATAATAATCTTTACGTTTTGATTTCTTTAATGCAAATTTAGCATCACGTAATAAACGTTTGATTTCTGGTGTTTTCTCCAATTGTAATGCTGTCTCATAATCAGCAACAGCTTCATCATATTTCTCTAAATCATTATGACAACGTGCACGTAATAATATTGCTTTTAAATATTGTGCATTTAATTCAAGGACACGATTACAATCGATAACAGCATCACGTAATGAACCAATACGTGTATTAACTAATGCACGATTATATAATAATTTTGAATTAATATCCTTATTATGTTCATCAATTTTTAATGCATCCGTATAAATGACATGCGCCTCACGATAACGTCCAGATTTAAATAACATATTACCATTCTCTCTCATTTCTTTCATTTGTTTACATTTACTGCGCATACGTTTTGATTTATGATGATCGGGATCCAATTGTAATGCACGTTCAAAATGTAAAATACCTTTTTCTAAATTATCGGTATAATATAGGCATAGGCCACGTACATATATTGCATCTGCCGATGTGCTATCCAATTTCATAACACCAACGGCAATATCTAATGCTTCATCACAGCGTCCCAAATATGCTAAACATTCAGCCTTAAGTAGACGATAACTATATAAATGTGAAATAAATTTTGATCAGAGATTAGATTAGTTTAAGTGATCGGAAGATAAAAACTTACCGCAAGCAAGCTGGTGCCAATTTTAATGCACTATCCAAATAAAAAACAACATTACGATATGCTTGTGTCTCATAATTTGTTTGTATTGTGCTTTCAAATTGTCGCAATTTTTGTACCGATTGCTCTTCAACACTCAATGTTGTATTTTGTGGCTCCAATTCTGTTAACATTTTAATAGCTTGCTCTGTACCAATAATATCACCCAATGCTAAACAACATTTAGCAATACGTACATAGGCTTTACCAAAATTTGGATCTAAACGTACAGCATGACGTGCATCAGTTAATGCACTATTATAATTTAATAACATCATATAGCATGCAGCACGATTTCCATAATATGCAGCCGAATCTGGGCAAATTGATATTGCATCCGAATATAATTTTAATGCATTTTGATAATTTTGCGCTTTATATTGATCGTTGCCAAGCTTCTTTTTCTCTTCAGCAATGCTGTAAAAAGCAAATGAAAAAAAACAAAAATGTAACATTTAATGTAATTAATAAAATGTAAAATAATGCTGGAAAATATTTAGTATTAGGAGGGAAAAGCTATTGATAAACTTTGACTTTCAAGTTGCTCTATGTGCAGCTATATGATATAGAGAAGTCTGCAAATATTTCTATAACCAAATTTGAAGTTGTTGAAAGCGCCTCTAGGAGTATATGTCAAAGCTGCAGTGCATGTCAAACAGCTGCACAAAATGCATATACTCTCTCTTGCAGTTAGTGTATAAAACTCTTGAAATCTGCTGCAGCACTTGCAGAGCTTTTGTTAAGAATTATTTTTTTTTTTTCTATCTCAACTGATAAGCAATGCATCTTGGCCCAAGCAGTTCTGAATCATTTGCAGCTCTGAATCATTAATGTCAATAGACACACAAAGAGAGAGTGAGAGAGACAGTATCTATATATACTATATATATATATAGTATTTGTGTAGTACCAGGTTTTTTTTTATAGCTGCTGCTTTTGTGTCTGTTTTCGCTATAATTTGCTTAATGTTATGCGTACCAAGTGCAAAAAAAAAAAAAAAAAATTAGAAGCAAATTTTGTATAGCGACACAATATTCACACGTGTTTTTATCAACTGTAACTGTATATAGAAATCTATATATATATATACATAAATATACTATATATATATATACATAAATATACTATATATATATATATATATATATATATATATATAGTATATAAAAGTGCTGGAAATACTTGATAAGGTTCAGCTAACATTTTGTGGTTCAGCGTACCACAATTTACATTTTATGATATAAGCAAAAAGCTAACACTTTTTGGTATGCCAAAAGTTTTGATACACTTCAATTTTTGTGCGATATTTGCTATGGCAGCTATATGTTAAACTTGGCTGAAACCATAAACTAAACTTAAATACTGTAAATTTTAAGAGAACAAGGACACAAAGTATCAACCAATCGAAGCTGTGAAAACTTTATATTATAGTTGTGTGCGAATTTCAGGAAATTTTACAGACATATAAAAAATTGCTAATAAAATCAAATGCTTAAAATTTCGGACAAAGACACAATTTAAGGCAAGTCTTATCAGAGTTTAGCTATGATATAGAATTCCAGATTCGCCAGATTCTCAGGCTTAGTCTAATTCCAATTTCAGACTTTTTCTTTTGCAGACGTTACCAACTTTACTTTATAGTGTTTATATACAAGGTAAGAGTATATATAAAATGACAGCAAAAAAAAAAAAAAAAAAAAAACTTACAATAACATTTTCGATTCTTCGCGAACTGTTTTGCTGCTGAACTATAAAATTGTATTTGTTGCTGCTTTTCTCAAGTTTCTTGTCAATTTTGTAAGTGAATTTTTTATTTTTTTTTGCTTGCAGGAAAAAAATGAACTTGAAGTGAAATCTTTGCCTTTATGCGTGCGTTTGTTTTTTTTTTTTTAATTTTGGATCTTATGACAGCTGTTGTCGATTGTTGTTGTTGTTGTTCGAGTTAATTATATTTTAAATCTGATACACATAAGAAATTGTTGGCTTTTTCGTACAAGTAGTTAAAACTAAAATTTTGTATATATTTTTTTTTTTTTTTATAAGACAGTAAAATCAAAACCAATTAACCAAAAAAAGTAAATAACAATAATAAGAAAAATTAGCAGCAACAATTTTGTTGCAGCTGTCTGAAAATTTTTTGGTTACGTTAAAGCAACAAAAAAATAAAAAACAACAACAACAAAATTGAAGCCGTTGATCTTTCGACTCGATAAATATTTATTTATATATACATATATGTAGGTTAAATTCAATGTATATATAAAAGTTTTTTTTTTCTCTTTGTTTTTTTTTTTTTTTATTTTTGCTGCAAGCGAAAATGCAAACGATCGTAGCAAGCGAGCGAGCGAACAAACGACCGACCACACGATGGCCGCGATTAAAACTGCGTTGGGTTTGCGGCTGGCAGACGCAGCATATGTTAAAAAAAAAAAAAAATAAAATGCAGCCATTGTGCGAATACGAAATGCAGACGAGGCGTTGAAACGCTCAAACAATTTGTTATTGAGAGAATTGTAATAATAAAATGAAGAGCAACATAGCAATAAAAATAAAAAAAAAGCTTTTTGACAATTTTTGTGCTTTTGCGCAAAGCACAATGAAATGAAATGCCATGCAATGGGAAAGAAACATAGAAGGAGGAGAGAGCGAGAGAGATGCATGCATATATGAAACGCAGGTGGATTCATGAGTTTACAGCTACTCTTAAATTTCTGCATTCACAGATAGAAAAGAAGAAAAATTACTTAATTCTCTTTTAAAAATAAATTTTAATTTTAGTTAAAGTTAAATCTACTCTTAGCAACAGTTGAATTGAATTTATTTTTTTTTTTTGTTTATGCCTTTAAGTTGTTAAGGCGGCAAAAAATAGAACAGAAAAATAAGGCTAAAATCAACATTAATTTCAATTAAAATAGAAGCACACGCACTTCCCAATTTGGTTGTCATCAGCAATAACAATAACAACAATAGCAACAGTAACTCGTTGATTGCGCGTGGCTTGAAGATGACTCACAATATAAACGGCAAGACAAAAGAAATTTTATAAACTGGTTTTGGGGAAGTTTTTGCAAACATAAAAAAACAAAATTCAATAAAAACAAGTCTCAAGTCATACTTCATACACACACATGCACGTTTCAGGATGTGTTGACGTATTAGCAGCGACGGCAGCTGCACACACACACAAACACACATGTACATCTTTGCAGACACGATCGGAAATGAAACATACATTAGTTGCCTTTGAAATTGTTTCAGCGTTCCAAGTCAAGGTTACGGCAAAGGTGACGACCACGACGTTGGCAGCGGCAGCGATAACTACTTATGAATTTGGGAAAAATAAATGAAAAAGAGAATGAAAAAATGAAGCATAAGCAGCATGTGCACAGTCAATGGGTTTTATTTTTTTGCTTTTTCAATTGATTGAATTAGCATTTGCATTTCAATAATTAACTTTCGCCATACACAAGTTTTAAAGTTTTAATTACAATTTTATTTATATGTGTGTGGGCAAAAAAAAAAAAAAAAAGAAACTTGTTTCTATCAAGAACAACCAAAATTGGTTAACTACTGGTAGAGTGAGAGAGACAGCAAGAAGAGAAAGATATAGCATAGCGTGTGCAGCTAAGGGGAAACAATTTATAATAATGGGCGATCAATGGTAAGAATAAATACAAAAGCTTTTTCTCTGCTACAATTAATTTATATTATATATATATATAAATATATATATACTATGAGCAATATGCGCGTGTGTCTATTTAATTTCCTTATCAATTTACAAATTGTTGTTGCTATTGTTACTTACGTTTCCGCGTCCTTGGGTACAATCTGCTCGGCATCGGGCACTTCTTGCATTTCAACTTCCATATCTGATGTTGCTGAGGATTCCTCACGTTCGCTATCACTAATTTCAATGACGTCGTCCATTCGCAGCAATGGGAACACAATTGATGCGTATTTAAGAATTGTTGTTTTTCTTTTTACTAAAGAATAATTTTTTTTTTTTCCTCTTTTCGTTTTGCGTCAGCAAAATAATATGATTTTCTATTTTTTTCTTCTTCCTCCTTTTTACTCGTTTTTGTTGTTGTTGTATCTGTTTTCTTGTTTTGCCACTTGCACAGTAATTTCCAATTTATAAATGTTTATTTTAAGTTGAAATTGTTGTAAAATATTTATATAGTGTATTGCACAAGCCAACAAGTTAATGTTATTATAACATATTAACTTATGATTTAAATATAATTTCTTTAAAAAATTTTTACACTACGCTTTTAGCGTGCTTATGAAATAAGAGAATGATTAATAATATCGATAGCAATATGTATATCGTTAGCAGGGATAATTTAACAAATATTATCGACATATACTGAAAACATTTTGAGGGTTACCATTTTTTTGTAGCTTACATATGCTCAAAAGCTAGTTGCTATATGACAGGCAGTTAATGTTTTTATATGAGTTTAGCTAAGACATACACCCAGTTCGAAAAAAGGTTTGTGTAAAGTTTAAACAAATTTAGTAAAGTTTTGCACCATTGACGGTCTTATTTCGATGCAAAAAAATACTGCAACCGTTGCGTGTCTGAGGCGTCACAGCTTGACGTCGACTGCGCTGCTTATAATAATGCGATCGTTGCGAGATTTGCGTATGTCAAAGTGCAAAAGCTCTGTCTGCTAATAGCAAAGGGGGCGTGGCATGTGTAAGCTCTGAGATAAGCTTGAACTTGTTATTGCTGACACTTAAGTTTCGTTTATGTTATAAATAATTTTGTTGCTTAATTAGTTGAATTCAATTTTCTATTGATTAAATTATTATTATTAAAAGATAAATTTTAATAATTAGTTAGAAAAAGAATTGTTCAATTCTTTACATATATCTGTTACTTTTTGTGCCATTCCATAGGTTCCAGCTTCAGCAACGGCTTAATGCACACACACACACACATACACACGCATATGCAGAAAACACACAGACACACTCACACATACAGACAAACACTATTGGCGCCCAATTATATTTTGCCAGACAACATAATTTATTTATTTATTATTATTTTTTTTTTTATAATAAAATAATGAAAAATATGAAACTATTAAAATTAACGCAAATAATTTGAAGGCGTTGAAATTAGTTTAAATTGCATTTTTTTTTTTTAGTTGTTGCAGGCGAAACTATAATCAAGTTTAACTTTTAATAAAAGACACAAACACAAGGAAAATTGTTGAATTTCGACTAATGAAATTTCAGACAAAATTTCAAACTTGACGACAATTGTAGCTGTAGAGAAAAGTGAATGGAAAATGTAAGAAAAAAATAAATAAAAAAAAAATATATTAAATGAAGTCAATAAGAAATCAAATTATAGTTAATAAAAAATTAATTTAAATAAAAATTAAAATTACAAATTAATTAATTAATCTAGATTTGGCTTCAAAATTTGAAGACAATTGTAGCTATAAAAAAGTAAATGGAATGGAATAAGAATATAATTTTAATTAAGTCAATACGAAAATCAAATTACAGTTAATAAAAAATAAACTTAAATAAAAATTAAAAATTAAATTAAATATTTGTAGGCAATTTTTAAGAATTTTCAATTTATTTTATTTAATTATTATTATTTATTTATTAATATTATTTTTCTTTTCATTAATTTTACTTTTTTATTAATTTTATTTAATTTTTTTATTAAAAATTTTAACTACAATAATTATAATTTCTTCTTAAATATTTGAAGGCAATTTTTAAGAATTTTTAATTTATTTTATTAATTTATTATTTATTAATTATTTATTCATTTTTTTTTCATTAATTTTATTTTTTTTATTAATTTTATTTTATTTTTTCAATTAAAAATTTTAGCTGCAATAATTTTATATGCTTAAAAAAATTAATAATTCAACTTAAATTAAATATTTAAAAATTTAATAGTTATATTTCTGCTCATAAAAATAAAAAAAATGTTTTTAATGTAAAATTAATTTTGAATAATTTTGCAGCCACAAACATCAAATATGTAAAAAAAAATTGCTTTTAACCTTTAACATTTTTTTCTTTCATTCTTTTTTTATAAAACTTGCAGAAAAAAAATTATTATCTTAAATATTTGAAGGCAATTTTTAAGAATTTTCAATTTATTTTATTTATTTATTATTTATTTATTTATTTTTTTTCATTAATTTTATTTTTTTATTAATTTAATTTTATTTTTTCAATTAAAAAATGTAGCTGCAATAATTTTATATGCTTTAAAAAATTGTTAATTTAATTTAAATTAAATATCTAAAAACTTAACAGTTATATTTATGCACATAAAAATAAAAAATTTTTCTTAATGTAAAATTAATTTTGAATAATTTTGCAGCGACAAACAAAAAAATTGTTTTTAACCTTTAACATTTTTTTTTTCTTTCTTTCTTTCTTTGTCTTGATGTCATTTTTTGCTGTGGAATAATACAATAATGCATGTATATAACTGTAAACTGTCGCTTACATATTATATATATATATATATATATAATATTGATGATATGTATATAAATGAATAAGAATAATTTGCACCAAAAAAAAAAGAAAGAAAGTCCAATAAGCAGCAGAGCACGATTTCCGATTGGTTGTGCCAACTGAAATGCCAAAAGCAGCAGCAGCAGCGAGCAAAAAAAAAGCAAGACAAAGAAAAACAAAACGAAAAAAACAAAAAAAAAAAAAAAAAACAGAAGCAAGCAGAAACGACAGCTACTGGAAGCAAATAATAGAAAAAAAGAAAGAATACACCCACCGCATATAAACAAGCAAACATACATACATGTATGTACATATGTATGCATATATGTATGTATGTATGTATGTGTGTGTGTCTGCATATATACAACAACTGTGGGAGATATATATATACATACATATGTATTTATGCTTGTCTGAATATACTTATGTACACACACACACACACACATACAGACATAACAAAAAAAAAAAACACCAAAAGGTGCGACGCTGAGAAGCATTTGGTATTTTATTATAAGTATCAACGCCCCAGGCCAGCCCCAAAAGCTTAAGATTCGTTCTGCTAACAGCAAAAACTTCCCTCTCCCTTTTCCTCTAACGCCACACAACCCCTACACACACAGAGAGAGAGAGAGCAGCAAGCAGCAGCACCACCATCACCTACACATACACAGAGAGAGACGTATTGCAAATTTAAAATACAAACACAGACACACACACACACATACACATACAAGTGTAAATGCGATAGATGAATGAAAAGGAAAAGAAAGTGTTGCTGAACTGCTCAAGCACAGTTCAAGTGATTGAAGCAAAAGAAATTGCAAGAAAAATATAAATACAATACGACAAATAACGAAGACGAAAACGAAAATGAAATGGAACAAAAACTGAAACGAAATAAGAAAACAACAACAACAACAATCAGCAACAAAAAAGAGGCAAAACTGTTGACAAACCCACAAACAGCAAACAAACAACAACAACAACAACAATAATAATAATAATAAAAAGAAAGAAGAAAAAAAAAAATAACACACACTCACATTGCTGAAGATGAGATGGCCATCATATCGTGCCGGCAGCAGCAGCCATCTCGCTTACGCATCCAAAAGTTTGTCTTTAATAAGTATAGCAGCATGCTGCATGATGTACTACATACATACATATATGTACATACATATGTAGTTGTAGTTGTAGTTGTATAAAGTTTGTCATTTACTTTTTTAATTGAAATTAAAATGATTTTCCAATAAGAAATTTCGCTCTGCAGCTAATGAAAATAAAGCAAAAAAAAAAAAAAACAAAAGCAGAAAAAGAAATATTCCAACTACTAAGCTGCTGCGCAAACGCTGCTGCCGAGAGTCCATGTCGCAAAGTCGAAGGTTATCATCGGCAGCAGTACACGAAGGTTTTTTTTGTTATTTTTTTATTTTGCGAATGCGTTGCATTTATTTTAATTTACTTTGGCATACAAAGACAAAAAAAAACAACAACAAAAATAAAAATGAAAAACGAATGAAAAACAAAAAAAAAATAAAGCAGCAGCAGCAGTGGTAGTGGCAGCAGCAGTGGCAGTGGCAGCAGCAGCAGCAACACTCAAGGAACAGAAGAAATGCAAAACAATTGTCATTTGTTTATATAAGCAATGTCAGCCATTGGAGTGAGTGAGCGAGCGCTACTGGGCAACGCATACTCGCAAATACACATACAAGGCAAATATGTAAATGCGACGCCGACGCTCACTCATGTTTATTGGTTGCAAGCCACCTGCTCTATCTGTGTGTACGTATGTTATTGTATATGTGTAAGCGAGAACGATGCTTTTGTCATGACAGTCATGAGTGCAAGCAGTAAAGGAAGAGAGCGACACAGAGTGTGTGTGCGAGAGTGAGTGAGAGAACGTGAGAAAGAGCGAGTGAGAGTTCGCTCAGTTGGTGTGTCTGAAACGAAATGAAATTGAAACGCAAATGAAATGAAATCATCGCAATCAAAAAACGCCAAGCCAACAAATGAAATGAAAAAATAAATATAACGAATGTATATGTATGTATGTATGTATGTATGTATGTATGTATGTCTGCATGTGTGTATTATACACAGGGTGGTGACAGCGACGTCGACGTCGATGTCGATGCCGTTGCCGTTGCTTTTGTCGACGTTTTATTTAAGCATAAGAGAGAGAGAGCATAGGCATGTGTGTGTATGTATGTATGTGTATATGAGTGCAGCTGCTCAAAATTCTTCCGTCTCAGCCATCGTTCACGTTCACGTTTACGTTTACGTTCTCGTTCTGTATCTGTATTTGTGTCTGTGTTCTGCTTCTGCTTCTGTGTTTCATTTCATTTGTGTTTGCTTTTGTTTGTATTTTATTACGTTTGTCATTGTGTTTTCGGGGATGCTAACACACACATATACACACATGCATATATACAGACAGAGGTCGCAATTGTATACCACTCCCACTTTTTGATTGTATTGGTGTATAATTCAAACGGCAGCACAATCGTATACAAATCGGTTCGGGTTTTGGACAATCGGAGATACGCACAGCCACATACATATATATATATATATGTGTGTGTGTATGTTGTAGATGGGGGCCCCGCTGCTGCTGCTACTACTACTACTGGTGCTGCGACGGACGTCGTAGCATTGCTCGAACTCTGGAAACTGGCAACGAAACGAAACACATTTGGTTCGCCTTCATTACGAATTTGTCATTCGTAAGCGAAGGTAATGCAATAAAATTTTTGCGCGCGCATTTATATACATATATACACATATATATATATATACATTTTTAACTCTCGCGACATCGGATCGGCAAAAAACAAAAAAAAAAAACAAGAAGAAGAAGGAAAATATACTACGCTGATATATAAAGGAGTGTCAAAACGTTTCGTGTGGTGTGGGTGGCTTTTGCATCAAATAAAATAAAACTTCAATTGTATACACGTGTATGTGTGTGTGTGTGTGTTAGTGTAATTGTATATATATATTAGTGTATTTGTGTGTGTGTGTGTGTGCATATGCACTCTGTCTCTCTATCTCTCACTCACTCACTCACACACACATTCTATATTCTCTCGCTCTCTCTCGCTCTCAGTCGCAGAACAGGCAGCATTACCAATAGATATGGCTCAATGTGTGGGCGGGTGTGCCAGTCAGTGAGTGACGATTCCCATTCGAATGCAATTCGTTTCCTTGATTTCTCGGAGTGCCAGTCGTAGTCGTCGTCGTTGTCGTCGTCGTCGACGTTGTTGTCGTCAACAGTCGTCGCAATCGTCGCAGTCATCGCAATAGTCGCAATCGTCGCTGTTGTCGTTGTCGTCGCTGTCGCTGTCGTCGTTGTCGTGTCGTCATCCTCTCGCTTGCAACTTTTTTTTTGTTGCTTTAGCAGGCCCGGAAGCTCAGCAGGAGCGGACAATTGTCTTGAAAAATCTCAGTGACATACCGTCGGTAATTCAGTCGAATAAAAGCTATCTACGTAGCTAACACTCAACCATTCGACCAATTGCAAATCTCTAAATTCAACATAACGCATTTTAATTGGATTTGTGAATGCAAATTAAATAAAGTTGAATTTAAATAATTAAAAAAAAAAAAATCAATAAAAATTTAAATTAAATTTAAATTACGCGTAAATGTGTTTTTTACAATTATATAAATGAAATTAATTAATTTATAAAAAAATAAAATATTTTTAAAGGTAAATATTTTAGCAAGCTGAGACGAGAATATAAACTAAAAACTGACTAAAAAAAATATGTGAAAAAAACTTAAATTTAAATATTAATTAATTCGGCCTGCAAATATTTTTAAAGTTTAGCATACAAATTTTCTAGCTAGATTTTGCAGAGAATTATTTCTCAATGCAATTAAAATTTTAATTAAAATATTTAAAAAAAAATAAAGAAAATATAACAAATAATTTTAGGCTTCTGTTAGTCGAAAAATAATTTTTTATTAATTTAGACAGATTCTCAATTATTATTTGATATAAGGAAATTTAGTTTTTTTTAATGATTTTAATTGTCATTAATGGCAGAAAGATTTTTCCGCAGCATTTAACATATGAATAAATCATTAAAAATGAATTAAGAATTCATTAGTTATGTTATGTTATTTCAACGTGTTTTGTTTATTTTTTTTAGTCAAACGAAAAAAAAAACAAAAATTAACGCGACATAAAACAACAGCAAAAAGCAAACAACAAAAAAAAATTAAATAAAAAAAAAAACAGAAACTCACCAATGAAAAATATTTGTGGTTAATGACGAAGTATGAGTTCTGTCAATGCCAATAGCCAATCAGTGACAAGTGAACAAAATAGTGAAGAACAACAACAACAACAACAACAACAAAAAGAACAACAACGAGAAGAAGAAAAAGAACAAGATCAACAGCCTAATGAACAACAGTTGATGAATAATAAAATTAACAACAATAACAACAATACATCAGTTATCAATAACAATTACAGCAACAACTATAACAACAACAACAACAACAACAACAGCAGCAACATAGATTCACACAAAATTTTGCTGTGCAGCAATATGAATACAACTGCAATGCTGATGCATCATCAGCAGCAACAGCAAGCGGCTGCCGCTGCCGCTGCTGCAGCAGCCGCTCAACAGCAACAACAACAACATCAACAACATCAACAACAAGCACAACAGCAGCAACAGCAACAACAACAAACACAGCAACAGCAAGCACAGCAACAGCAGCAACAACATCAACAACAACATCAACAACAGAATGGCGGACGCGACGGCAGCAATAGTTCCCGCGGTGCTGCCGATGATCGACCCAATGGACGTAACTCACATACAGGCAATGGACGCGGTTCAAGTTGTTCACCAGCAAGTAGTCCTACACGACATGGTAGTGCTGTTAGTCCTGTTAGTTCTTTAAATCATTCAATGATGGCACAAATGGCACAACAGCAACAAGCACAACAACAACAGCAACAGCAACAGCAACAACAGCAACAACAACAGCAACATCATCAATTAAGTCCGCCACCACATGTAACTGGTGCATTAGCAACAGGATTAGCACCACGTATGCCACATGGTTTACCGCCGCATTCATTGGGATTATTAAATTCATTGCAAATGATGCATCATGCATCACCATTGGAATTAATGGCAGCAGCACATCATCATGTGCCACCACGTTCATATAATTCACCGCCGCCAATATCAACATCAGATCCAAGTGCCAATGAATGTAAATTGGTTGAATATCGTGGACAAAAAGTTGCTGCATTCATTATTAGCAATGAGACAATGTTATGCTTACCACAAGCATTTGAATTATTTCTTAAACATTTAGTTGGTGGTCTACATACTGTATATACAAAATTGAAACGTTTAGATATTGTACCATTGGTATGTAATGTGGAACAAGTGCGTATATTGCGTGGTTTAGGCGCTATACAGCCAGGAGTTAATCGTTGCAAATTGCTTAGCTGTAAGGATTTTGATGTGCTCTATAGAGATTGTACAACTGCCAGGTATGAATACTATATGCTATACTATACTATATACTATATATCAAATATCAAATATAAAATACAGTTGGCAGTTATGTAAAAATTTTACTCATTTCCTGTATTTTGTTTTTGTTTTTGTTTTGTTGGCGCATTGCGTGAGCTAAAAGCTCTAAGACTACTGACAGTCCCCTCAACCTCATTCTCCAATACCCAACGGCAGGCAACGCACTTCATATAGTCTGTAACATATGCAAATAGTTTTGATATCGATTTGATACTGCCTATACTATACTACACTATACTATATATACAACTCTACACTTTGCCATTTTTATGCGAAACTAATCAAAAAGTTTTCTTTTGATGACATTTAACGGAAATACGCAATGGCAATGTACTTACAAAGTAACTACATACAATTTTACTCCTTAACGGAACTCAATGCCCTTCACTTAGTACTTACATTCATCTCTTTCTCTCTCTCTCTCTCTCTCTCTCTCTCTCTTTCTGTTCCCTTTGTAAAACTAACTTGTGTTGCGTAAATTTTGAAAATTTTATTCTAACAATAGTTGGACAACAGTTTTTTTTTTTTTTACCTTTTCTGCCTTCTACTGCTACTTAAGCATAAATGGCAAATACTGTTGCTGGCACGTCAATTAATTTCCGTTCAACTTTCCAAAACTTTGTTACGAGTATAAAAGTCATACCTTTAATAATGCTCATGCTAGTATTTTATTTATTAAATTTTCTTTGGTTTTTTTTTGCAAAAATTTTCGCAGTGTTTCGTAAGTTGAAAAAGTTCTAAGAACTGGAAGATATTTAAGAATTTCAGAAATTATATTATTGAAAGTGCATTTATTTGAAAGTGAAATTTCTTAAAAATTTTTATACATTTTTATAATTTTTCGAAAATATTTTTAAACATTTTTCGCACTTTCAAATTCATTTCAATTCATTGTGCACATTTTTTCTCTGGTTTCATTAAAAATTCTATAAAAATTTAGCAGAAATATTTTTGTTCATAAATTATTAGAAATATTTAATACTCCAGATAGCATTAAATACTCCAGATAGTTCACAAAATATATATAAAAAAAAAATCTGTAATTTTTGCATATTTTTGGAAATTTTCGCATAACTTTTGAAATTTTCTAAATTTTAAGAAATTTTTCTTGCACATTATGAAAAGTTCTTTAAAATTCATGTGTAGCTATATCTGAATGAATGGCTAGAACAAGCTACTAGGTCCAATACTTTACTTTGTCAATAGTTGGGAATATTTTTTAAAAATTAAGTGCCGAAATTTTCGTAAATTTTTTGAGAATTTCACAATTTTTAGAAATTTTAAAACAATTTTATTTTTTGATATTTTTGATAAATTTTTGAGATTTTATATTTAATTTAATAAAAATTCTAAAAATTTGACGAATTTTAATATATGATTTACTAGATACAACTAGGATACTTTAGATAGTAGAAAACATTTTTGAAAATATTCAAAATCAGTGGAGATTTTTATAAATTTTTCAGGAATTTTTGAAAATTTTTTAGAAATTTTAAAACAATTTTTTTTTTTATATTTTTGATAAATTTTTGAGATTTTATATTTAATTTAATAAAAATTCTAAAAATTTGATACAACTAGATACAACTATGATACTTTAGATAGTAGAAAACATTTTTAAAAAAATATTCAAAATCATTGGAAATTTTTCTAAATTTTTCCGAAATTTTTGAAAAATCTTCTGAAATTTTTCTGCAGGAGTTCCATGGAATTCAAGCATAGTTCAAACTTAATAAAACGATTAGAACTTGATACTAGATACAAGATATATAGCTACGATACATTTAGCACTTTTGTTCATTCATATGAAAAGGTTTTTTTTTATGCGGTTTTTTTCTTCTTCTTCTTGTTATTTAACCCTTTGATGTAGTAAAAGAACCTGAAAAGCCATTGGGGGGGACAACTACAACAACACAAAGCCCTGAAAGCAGCAGACAGACAGACATAGACACATATAAACGCACAGTCTGGCCACAGAAATGCAATGAAAAAGCATCTAGTTAATTATGGAAATATAGTAGTGCTCCAAAATTGTGCACATGCGGCTAGCTATATATTTCTTTATATATATTTTTTTCTTTCTTTCTGTCTTTCTGCTTTACAAAAAAAGGGTTTCCTTGCCTTTTGCCCCCATAATGCTTGTACTAGAGAGTGCGTCCAACCAATTGAAGAACAGTTAAAAATGCGGTTAAACCTATTATTATGTTGAAAGACTTGCGCAAAAATTGAAACATGTAAAGTATATCGAGTCGCGCTGCTGCTGCTGCTGTGTCAGTGCACAAAATACTATATATTGTATATATATATATATATAGTCTACATACTGACCGAAAAGGGGGTAAAGCAAGCGGTTAAAAATGCGAGTTGAAAAAAACCGCTAAAGGCAGTTGGCAATTTTACTGCTGCGTTTTATATAAAGGCGTTGCGGTGCGGTGCGGTCGGGCTGCATGATCGGGGCCGCATGGCCTGTGCTCTGTCCTGTCCTGCCCTGCCCTGCCCTGGCCTGGCGTGCTTTGGCCTGCCTGTGCGTTTTGTCTCGTTCTCAGTTCCGTAACGGGAACAAGGCCGGGGACATTTGCACCCCACTGTGTGCTTATACTCTTACTCTGCTTCTCTCTCTCTGCTTCTCTTGTCTCTTTCTCACACTGGACCTGGGGTAATTACAATGTGTGTGTGAGTTCATGTAGTTGTTGTTGTTGCTGTTGTTGTTCACTCTGCGCAAGAGTAAGGGCGTGTGCATTTTCACACCCGCTTGCCCATCGTGTGTCCCAAAAAAAAAAAAATGAAACAATGTTTCTTTTCTTTATTTTTTTCCCATTTTTTTTTGCTCTTCTTGTTTTTGTATTATCTTTCTTACTTAATTTGTTGTTGATATTTTATTTGTGTTTTGCTACTCAAAAAAAAAAACGTTTAAAAAATTGTTTTTTTTTTAATATATATGAATATATATATATGTATATATAGATATAGTATGTAGTAGATATATACGAACGATACTTCACTTGTCTCTTGTTCTTCTCTTTTTAATTACAGATGCCTATCGATCAAGCCGCCAGAAAGGTAAACACACAAGTATAATAAAAATATATAGCAATTTCATTAAGATATCGGAAATCGATCGTAACGCACAACAGAGAGCGAAAGCAGCGAAGTGCATGCTGTGCACTTGAGAGTTTTTAGAGCGAAAAAAAAAAAAAAATTATATATATTTTACTTTTTTTTTGTATTTTTTTTTGGGTTTTTTTTCCTACTCTTTTTTTTTGTAATAATTTCAATTTAAATTTCAATGCGGTAATATGCCGGCCCGTCCCAGTCGGGCCTCCTCCTCCTACGCGCGTCCGGTATTAGGGACCACTGAAAATAGAAATAAATAGAGCGTGTTAATGTTTTTAAATATAGGAGCACAAAAAAAATTACCAAAAAAAAATGAAAAATACTACAAAATAATTATAATAATGGGTCAATGCTTGTCCTTATTCATTATCTAATCAAATTTATCTCAATGTTAAAAGTCTGCTACGATTCACTTCTTCTTTTTTTTTTCACTCTATAAAAACTCTTGAGGTCTCTCCGTTAATTTTTTTTTTTTTTGGTTACTTTGCAATAATTTTTATTATATTTGTTTGCCTTTTTTTGTGTAGGCTTTCAATTGATGATGGCAACTATTCAAATTTCAAGTGTCTTTTGTTTTTTTTTACTTATCAATTGCTTAAGTTTTTGTTAATATTATTTAATGATATTGAAATATTGACAAGCTTTATGTTATACTTTGCATGCTCAATGACTAGAAAGAAATTCATGTATTTTAAAGATTTTCATGGGATATCTTTAGAAATACAGTCGAGTCTCGATAATTCGAAATGGCACGGGGAACATATTTTTTACGAATTATGAAGTATTTCGAATTATTATCAAATTATTTATTGAATTTCTTTGCAAAGGAACAGAAATGTTTACGAATTATTGAGAATTTCGAATTAACGGTGTACGAATTATTGCGACTCGACTGTAAAAAATATAATTAATATATAGTAGTCCGATACGTATAGCTCTGCATAATTTACTTACGGCTTAGTTATAAAACTCTATATAAAAAATTCTCAAAAAAAATACAAGCAAAAATTAGAAAAATTTCATTTTTGGACAAATGTTTGTATAGGATATGTTGGTCCGATGTGGTTTAAATTTGACAGATATTGGATAGATATTATTTATGTCAAATATTTGAAGTTGCAAGCGTATTGCTAAAGAAATACAAGAGTTAGTCATGCAATTACTATATCTTTAATATATAGTTCCTATGACAGTTGTGTGGTGGTCCGATTAGTCTAATTCCAAATTAAATGCAGCATAGCTCCATAAGCAGCAGCTCTGCAAAGTTTCATGTAGTTAGCATTACGACGGACAGGAGAAACATGTGTAGCTACAGAGGAAAAGCTTAAATCAATTTAAAAGCGGATATTGTTCAAGAATATATGTATATATAAGCTTTATGAGTATAATAAGTATATTACAAATTTGAATACAAATTGAAATTTATTTAAAATAGAAAAACAAAAAATCAATAGAAAACTATGAAATTTTACAGTTTCACGTAATTTGTAAAAGCTGAAAATATGATATATATATTTTTTATTTTATATTTTTTTTTTTCAAAGTTGTTGCTTTTGTTTGCCGTTTGCTTGTGCAGTTTCATAAATTTGCAAATGCGACTTAATTGAGTGTAACCAAAAAAAAAGGCAACATTGTTGTAAATACATATAAATGTAGCAACAATAGATCAATTTATTTTTATAATAAATAATTATAGAGACGCCAAAAAAATAAAAAACAAAAAATAAAAAAAAAATATATATAAGGGGAAATGCAGACTGAATTCTCTCAGCTTCACTTTAGTTGAAGGAGTACAAATGTTGAGGCAAGTTGAAGGGGGGAAATATATATATGCAGTAGTAGTGTCTGTGTTTGTTTCAGATTAGCAGTAGTCTTAGCTATTTGCAAGAAGAAGAGAAGAAAAAAAACAACGCCCGACGCTCGCCGGCGACGATGATGATGACTGCGACGACGACGACGACGACGACGACGTAGCATGCTCGTAATTTAGTATGCGAACTTAATTAGTTATTATCACGCCAATTGAAATTGAAATTCAGCTAGAGTAGCAGAGCCAATGTTAGTTAGCTGCAACTGCATGCAATAGTGTTGAAAACTATTCCAAAAGCAACAAACAAAAAAAAAACAGAAAAAAAAGAGCAGAAAAAAAAACAGCAGCAGCAAAATCATAATAAATAATAAAAATTTTATCTTTGAGTTATTTTTTCTATTTTTCTCTTTTTGAAATGTCGCTGTACAATTTATATATATCTGATATCTGTCTGCTAAATTTATTTCTTTAAGCCAAAAGCTGCAATAAATTATTACAATTTTTTTTTTTTTTTTAAATATTTTTTTGTAATATTTATTAATTTTTTTTTTGTAATATTTATTAATTTTTTTTGTTATATTTATTCATTTTTTTTTGTAGTATTTATTCATATTTTTTTGTAATATTTATTAATTTTTTTTGTAGTATTTATTCATTTTTTTTGTTGTAATATTTATTCATTTTTTTTTTTGTAATATTTATTCATTTTTTTTTTGTAATATTTATTCCTTTTTTTTGTAGTATTTATTTTTTTTTTTGTAATATTTATTAATTTTTTTTTTTGTAATATTTATTCCTTTTTTTGTAGTATTTATTAATTTTTTTTTTGTAATATTTATTAATTTTTTTTTTGTAATATTTATTCTTTTTTTTTGTAATATTTATTAACTTTTTTTTTGTCCAATATTCATTCATTTTTTTTTGTAGTATTTATTCATTTTTTTTTTTGTAATATTTATTAATTTTTTTTTTTCAATATTTATTTATTAATTTTTTTTGTAATATTTATTCCTTTTATTTTTTGTAATATTTATTCCTTTTTTTTTGTAATATTTATTAATTTTTTTTTTTGTAATATTTATTAATTTTTTTTTATTTTTATCAATTCAAGTTTTGCTTATCTGCAAATGGCAAAAAAAAAATATAAGAAAATATTATTATATATTTGTTGGCCGCACACAAATTGCTTGTGAATTTGCTTTTGGCCATGTTCGCTTTTTTTTGCTCGTCTCGTCTAGTTGCAAAGCTTTTTAAGTAGAAAAAAAAATAGAGAAAAAAAAAATTGCAGTTTTCAATGAAAATATTTTTTTCAATCGGCTTTTGAAGTTGTGGCTTCTTCTCAGAATTGCAAATCCATAGCATATGAAAGGCGAAACCCTAGGGGCTAAACTATTGAAATGTAGATAAATCGACAGACAGACAAACAGACAGACAGACAGTTGGAATTTGAAATGTGCAAAATCAATTGCAATTTCTAGATTCAATTAAAAATGCTCAATGAAAAATTCAGAAGGAAATTTATTGATTGTGTTTTATTTTTTCTGTTTTTTTTTTTTTTTTTTGGGGTGGCAACATGCACACAAATCATAAAGTTGTTGCAATGACAAATAAACCTGGACTAGCAAGTGTAACTGCTACTGCCACTGCCATAGTGAATGCAACTACAATTTGTGATTACAAATACAAAAAAAAAAAAAAAAATGCATTTGCTTTTGCCACACTGTGTGCATAGACTGACAAATGTAAGGCAACGCCTAATGCATATAAAAAAAAAAATAGCAATTGGCAATTGGCAGTTGGCAATTGGCAATTGGAACAGATATTGGCAGCATGTTTTATGGCATTATGCAACAAAACAGTGCAAAAAAAAAAAAAGAAAAAAAAACCGGAGGCCACAACATTAAGCGCAGTTTTTATTTTTTTTTCTTCTTTTTTTTTTTTTTGCTGCCGGTTGCCGTTGCTGTTGCCGTTTGTTGTTTCTCTTAATTTCGGTCAATTCTACAGTGCCGTCGACTAGTCAATAATTATGAAGTCGGCTATCCCTTGATTATTGAAATATTGGAAATACAGCTGGAAACTGGTTCGCATACAAAATATAATGCCAAGAACTCTTAAAAATACAAACTACAATTCGCATTGTAGAGCAGTGTAAAACTTATATTCTTGTACTCTCTCGATCGTCGATTGTTGATTGTTGATCGTAGCAACCGGTTTCTCCAATGCATTCTTCAGGCACGCTTGTTTTTCTTTCTCCAAAAGTTGTTCCTGAACTAAATGTTTTGTGCCATTCATGTCTCTTGCTGCAGTTGTTGCTCTTGCACTTAAATTCTATAAAATATTAACATCCAAAAAAATTTCACTTCTTTTTTATAATTTCACTTTTTTTTTTCTTTTTGCAAGTGAAAAAATTCCATATTAATATTAAATAAATTCTTTGTTTATATACTTTGTAAAAAGCAATGCAAATGTTCTACATATATATCATAATCTAGAATCTTATCCGGCATTTTATATGTTAAAAAAAAGTGACATGTTTTTGCACTGAGCGCCAATTTCTGTGTAAACTTAAATATGATAAATATTCTTGCACTTTTATCTCACTCTCTCACTCTCACTCTCTCTCTCTCTCTATGACTCTCTCTCTATCTGAGACAGACAGACAGTTGGTCGTCAAAATATATTTCCAATGAAGTAGCTCAGCTTTTGCTGCTTATCGCTTGACACTGTGAACAATTAACAAAAAGTCAAGCGTATTTTTTTTTTATTTTTTTTTATGTAGTTGATCTTGTAGATATATATATGTATATTATTTACCAAGTGCCTTTTCAACCTTCTTTCTCATAAATTCATAAACTTTGACTGACTTTTTGTAGCCAGGTGAGACGAGCGAATGCTGTCATGTACATACAAAACATACGTCACAAGCATTAAGTTTTTGGCCTTCCGATTAGACGTACAACAAAAAAAACAGACACTTTTGTTGCTGACTTTCATTTTCTTTATTATTATTATTATTATTTTTATTTATTATTTTTTTTTTTTTGCTCTACTGCCAAATGATTCATACAGCTAAAGTCTTAAAGTCTTACTCTTTCACTCTTTAATTTTTTTTTTTTTTGCTTTACAATCAACAAATTGTTTGGCTGTTTATCATCATCAGCAAGTTTAAACAATAATAATAATAATAAAAAATATATATATATATATTCTTGACTTCTTGGTACTTACATACAAATATTTGTTAATGTTGTATTGTTGAAATAATTGTAAATATTTGCAATTTTGTTGTGCTGCTGCCGCCGTTGAACTCAAATTCAAACTCAAACTCAACGTTAAACGAAGTGCAGCAACCTATGAATAGCAGCCTCTATCTCATATCTGTATCTGTAGCTGTAGCTGTATTTGTATCTGTATCTCTATCTCTTTAGCTACGCACAATTATAAATTGTTCAATCTGTACCAACAACATGCCAACTGTGTTTATTTGTCAAATTGTTTGTCGCTTATAAACATTTAAGAATTATTCTTGTTTTTTTTTTTTTTTTTTTTATTTATTTTTTGTGTAAGCTTAAGGTAAATGAAAAGTTAAAGAATTTGAACCCCTATGCGTTGTGTGGCAATATTTTATTTTAGAAATTTTATTTGTTATATTAATTAGAAATTCATAATTAAAATTAATTATAATTTAATTAAAATTAAATTAATTAATTAAATAATTATAATTAATTTAATTAATTATTTATAAATTAATATACCAGTAAAAAATTAATTAAAAAAAAAAATTGCTTTGATTGAACAATCATCGCTGGGTTCGTCAGTGGCAAAATTGCAGTTCAATATTTTGTAGAAATTTTATTTGTTATATTAATTAGAAATTTATAATTAAAATCAATTATAATTTATTTAAAATTAAATAAATTAATTAAATAATTATAATTAATTTAATTAATTAATTATAAATTAATATACCAGTAAAAAATTAATTAAAAAAAAAATTGCCTTGATTGAACAATCATCGCTGGGTTCGTCAGTGGCAAAATTGCAGTCCAATATTTTGTAGAAATTTTATTTGTTATATTAATTAGAAATTAATAATTTAATTAATTATAATTTAATTTAAATTAAATTAATTAAATAAATAATTAAAATTGAATTAATTAAATAAATAATTAAAATTAAATTAATTAAATAAATAATTATAAATAATTTAATTAATTAATTAGAAATTAATAGAACAGTAATAAAAATTGCTTGCATAAACAATCAACCTCGGGTTCATCAGTGGCAAAATTGCAGTTCTGGCAAAAAAATCTTAAAAATTTCTGACATTCGTCCAAGTGTTACGCCAAGTCTTCCGACTCTTGGACTTGGCCGTTAAGCAAGTTTTCTCTGTATTTATAATATTTTTTGCTTTTATTTTTGTTTTCGTGTCACGACTATTGTCTCATCTTTTATTCTATTGTCATGTGCCTAAAGTTGCAGCAACTTTTAAATTTTTATTTATTCTACAGTTTTCTCAGTACTATTTGCGGCAAACGCAACTCTTTTTCTTTTTTATTTGTATCATTTATCTGCAGCAGTTGTTTGTCAAGCTGCTGCCTGCTGCTGCCTTTTGCTGCTGCTGCCTTTTGCTGCTGCTGCCTGTTTATGTTTACCTTTGCTACTGCTAACGTTGAGTATTTGTTTTAAGTCTTAGTTAAATATTTATAAATCAAATACAAGTAATTGCGGTCATTAATTACTGGAAAAATAGTTGCTTGAAATTCTGTTTGTGTTTATCTCTTTTATAGCTAGTTTTTTTTTATGGCCATTGTCTGCTGTTTTTTTTATAGCAGATAATTTCAAATTGTAGCGTAAATTTTTAATATATAAAAAAAAAAAAAATTTATTAGACAATTTCAAGCGGAAATCTAAAATGTTGAAAAAATAATTATAAAAAAAAAATAAAAATATTTGCATAAATTATATATTTTTTTTTTAATTTTTATTTTTTTTTATAAATTTTTTTTTGTTACAAAACTGAACTGCTCTGCGACCTCTTCGCTCTCTATGTGTAATTGAATAATGTAAAAAAATAAAATTTATTAGACAATTTCAAGCGGAAATCTAAAATGTTGAAAAATAATTATATAAAAAAAAAGAAAAAATATTTTGCATAAATTAATTTTTTTTTTTTTTTTTTATAAATTTTTTTTATAAATTTTTTTTTAACAAAACTGAACTGCTCTGCGCTCTCTTCGCTCTCTTTTTGTAATTGAATAATGTAGCACAAATAATAATGAGCTAAAATAATATATATATATTACTAACTTTTAATCTCCAAAAACTGAAACTAAAACTAATTTTTCTTTTCACAACTAATAAATTTTGAGATAGGTGAAAAAAATTGTTGCTCATTATGCTACAGCTTGTGGATTTTTTTTTTGTTATAACTGATACCAAGCCAATTGTCATTGCTTTCAACCCAACAGTAACTCTCTGCAATTCCGCAGTTCCAGACCGGGTAGACCACCCAAACGTGGCCCAGTTGGCCTATCGCTGCCACCTACGCATCTATCACAGCATCCGCAATTGAAGAAACATCGCTTGGACAATGGCGACTATGCCTATGAGAATAGTCATATTAGTGGTAAGTAAAAAACAAAAAAAAATAATTACTCTCTTCTCTCTCTGTTATTTGTCTTATTGTTGTTGCCAATTTCCCAGTCAATTTGTTAGTAGATAAAGTCTGTCGGCAACGCCATTATCGCAACTACAACAACAACTGATAATGGCCAAAATGCACTTGAAATTGTAATAAAATCATTTCATAATGCCAACAAAACTTGTTCTTGCCATATCTGTTACCCTTTTGGCAGCAGCAGCAGCATCGGCAGCAAAACATTTCTTGCAACTCGTGCGGCCAATGGAAAGTTGCTAAAATAAAATTTGTGATTTGTTGATGCCTTGATTATAACTTATAGCGTACGGATACAAAGATACAAAAGCTACAGCAAAAAGAAAAAAGAGATTTATATACAGATACAGATGCACAATTGTTGCAACTTGCAAACTACTTCTTATATGTCTGTCTGTCTGACTGTTTGTCTGTCTGTTTGTCTGTCTGTGCACGTTCTCAATTTGTGCAAGTTTGCAGTTTTCCCAGCTTATAGTGCTCGCAGAGCTTTTCGATAAATGCCCATTTGTCCATCCATGGCAAAAGGCAATCAAAACGAAAACGTTTCATTGAGAGTCTCAGAGGCATATGATTTTATGATTTGAACAGGAAATCGCAAATAAAACTTACAAACCAATTGCAGACTTATGACTGAAGAGTTACTGTTCTACCAATTGTTTTCATCTTTTATACTTATCTCTCTCGCTCTCTCGCTCACTCTCTCAATATCTTTCTTCTTTTATACTTTTGTCTGTATATCAAAAGATTCAAGTAATCGAGCAATCGAGCAATCGAGCATTCGACCATTGTAATTATTTTAAGTACTTCGTTAAATGTACTTGCTCAGACATATATATATATATGTATATCTGGCACAATATTGAGTTCAAGCATAAAGTAATGTAACGCTTTGAGCGCTATGATTGATTTTATTTTTATTATTTTTTTTTATTTTTTTTTACATATTTTAATGCTTTATGATTTCCTGAAGCATCTCTGACAACCTATGAAACGCCTATTTTTTTTTTGTTGTTGTTGTTGTTGTATATTTATTAATGTGTTTGAACATCAAGAAATTGAACAAAAAAAAAATAAGAAATCGAAAAAAAAAAAAACAAATCATTTCATATTTCTTTTTCTTTAGAACCTTGCGCTGCCGGCGCCTTCTTTTTGAAGAATTCAACATATTTTTCAAAATTTTTTTTGCCAACTCATGCTCAATCCTTGCAAGACAGAGAAAATAAAAGAGAGAGAGAGAGAGAGAGAGAGAGAGGTAGTAGTGCGCGCATATTATATGGCATAAATTTTTTCAGTGATATTGCACTATTAGCTAGAGATTCTTCAATGCAATTTTCTTACGCTTAGTGTTATATTTTTTATAATATTAATTTTTTACTGTAGTTCAAATGAAAATATTATCAAAAAAAAAAAAATTCAGTTGTTGTCATAATCTATTCTATGGCTGGCTAAGTAAGTCCTGCAATTTTAATTTAATTTTGGTGCAGTATATATATATATTTCTGATATATATATTATATATGTACTACTATGGGCTGTGGGTCACCAAACCGTAACTGTTTGAAGTTAAAATTGATAGTAACTCGTAGTACGTAGTCTGACCGGAGATTACATAATTTTTTGATACCACGGGAAGCCAGTAGCCCGCGGACTGTCTCTGCTTTGGTTGCTGGTTGCGGCACTTCGGGGAGTATCGTGATTTCATACTGATTGTGGGAGAGCATGTACCTCGGCGTGTAGTTACGTTTTACAATCGGTTGCCCTGATACCATAGATCGGCAGAAGTATTAGATAGGTCTCTCTACATACCAAGGAGCAAGCTCACAACCCAAACAGTTGCCACTTCATTTGTTACCCGAGGATGCTTTTCCAAGGTGGCGCTGATTGTCGCTTATTTCGTATCCCTGTGCTCGGTCACCTTGAGATTGCGCCATCATGACAGTTGTTCACGTAAAATCAATTGACTTTCATGTACTACTATGGGCAAAAAAATAGTAATACTTTATTCATAATTTAAATATTATTTATTTATGCTCCCACAACTATTTCAACAAAAAAGTTTTTCCTAGAAAAAATTTAATTTTTTAGCTAAACGTTCCTATATTTTCTCTAAATTAAAATTGTCCAATTTTCAGATGTTAAATGATCGTTCCTATATTTTCTCTAAATTAAAATTGTCCAATTTTCACCTGTCACTTTCAACTAATAACTAAAAAAATATGAGATCCGATCGCTATTGTCTCGACTTTGTAAATGTTAGGATTCAAAATTTTAGGACTTCCTCACTTTTTTCTTTATTTTTCTTTTTTCCTCTATTTTTTTTTTTTTATTGAAATAGAGAGACAGATACAATGCTGAACATGAATATATGTATATGCTTTATAGTAAACAAACATTTAATCAAAACATATAAAAACTTGCATCCTTGGGATACAAAAAAAAAAAAAATAGTTTGATTGTTGTAGAAAAATGTAGCAAAATTTTAGAGTTCATATGCAATTTGTAGACACATTCAATGTCAATATAATTGCGGCTATCTATGTTCTATAAACACAGATATATAGATATATATGTATATATATTTGTTATATATATATATAAAAAAACAATGTGCAAACATATGTGAACTTTACTATTTAAACAAAAGATTTCCCTCTATGTGTATGTGTATGTGTGTGTGTGTGCGTGTGTGTTTTTGTTGTGTCTAGTCTGTTCGTTTAGACAATAATCAAGTTTAAATGCTCTGCGTGTATGCGCTGTGCTATTAAAACATTAAAATTTAACAATAAAAAAAAAAAATAAAACACACACAGAGACAGAGACAGACATATGGGGCAACAATAGGTAGAAAATATGCGCAGTTTATGTACTTAAATCTTTGATAGATTGAAATTAATTCAATAAACTGAATAATCTATGATAGATATAGCTCTATTCTGCTCATTTATGCATATCATATAACATATAACATATTAAAATATTGGATAATATTATCAGCCGATATATTTATATAAAGTTCTTTCCGTTGCAGAATTGAATCGTTTGGAGAAATCACCGCTATTGGCCAATGGCTATAATCCGCCACCAATAAATCATATGGCCTTCATACAAATGAATGCACATCATCCGGGTGCCGCTGCACTAATGTCACCCGGTATGCCACCGCATGGATTACATGCACGGCCGGAGAGTCAAATGTTAAAGGCAGCACAAAATGCTGGCATGTCGGCGGCAAATATGGATGCATTGGCACGTTCCGGCATTTGGGAGAATTGTCGTGCTGCCTATGAGGATATTGTTAAGCATTTGGAACGTTTACGTGAAGAGCGTACGGATGAGCGACAACAAGCTATATGCGCTGGGGGTGCTGATCGTGTCGGAAGTATTGTTAGTGAACGTGAATCGAAGCCAAGAGATCTTAGCTCACATACCTGTAAGTTAGAAGTTGTGTATAACTTTTGGGGGGGCGGAAACATGTTTCTATAATCTTATTTCATATTGTTTAGGTTCACCGTCGCGTCAAAGTCCAGTGTTGAATCTTAGTAAATCCGGTGAAAATACTGATCATGGTGGAAGCAATTGTGATGCCGGTAGCGAACGTAGCGATTGTATATCAACAGCAGCGTCGCCACGTGGTTCTCGTAGTTTGGATGAGGGTAGCCGTAGCATTGGTGGCGGTCCTATTATTGGCGTTGAGGATGATGATGAGGAGGAAAATTTAAGCGATGATAATCATTCTGATGTCGATGACCGTTGCCTTGCCAAAGATGATGACGGTGTGTAAAGTTTTTTTTATTTTTTTTTTAGCAATAACAACAAGTAAAAAATCATAATAATCGCATAATATATTATAACTTTTGTTTTGTATTTCTTTTCTTCTTCTTCTTCTTCCTTTATCTGTCTGTCTGTCTGCATGTCTTATGCTTTCAACAGACTTGAGTGATGCTGAGCGTGATAACCTGTCAACGGGTTCGGCGGCCGCTGCCGCTGCTGCTGCAGCAGCTGCTGCACATCTACATCAACATGCGACGACGGTTGCCTCACATCATCATCATCATCATCATCATCATGCCCATCATCAGGCACAGGCAGCAGCCGCTGCACATCATCTGGCTGTGGGGGCACAACTTGGGTCACCAACAACTACCGAAGTAGCTGCCGCTGCTGCACTACAACATCAGCGTGCCCTTAGCTATTCTCAATTGGCTGCCGCTGCTGTTGTTGCTAATGGTGGCGTTGGCGTTGGCGTTAACGTTGGCGTTCCCACTGCCACTGCTACAGCCAATGGTCAAGCAACAGCTGGCAATGGCAGTGGCGGTGGCGGTGCCTTAACGCCCAATGAATCGTTACTAGCAGCAAATGATGCAACAGCCGCTGCTGCATTAGCCGGTGGCTTAGCACTTGGACCACTTGGCATTGAGGCGCATGCCGTAGTGCCAGCAAGTTCTACAGAGACATTGCTACGAAATATACAAAGTCTGCTAAAAGTTGCTGCCGATAATGCCAGGCAACAGGAGCGACAAATTAGCTATGAGAAAGGTGCGTTTGGACATTTTAGATTTTTTCACATTGATTTTTTTTGTAGATTTTTTTTTTTTCCTTTGTTGATATGCAAAAGTTTAATTGCGCTTGTGAATGTTAGCGAAACTAATTAATTGCTCATTTTTTTTTCTCTTTCTCTTTCTTACATCTTGTTTTTTTTTTTGCGTCTTCTTCATGCATATCTTTACTATTTGATCTCTCTTTTCATTTCATACTTTACATAGCCGAACTAAAGATGGATGTGCTGCGCGAACGTGAGGTTAAAGATTCACTGGAAAGGCAACTCGTTGATGAGCGTAAAATGCGAGGTGAGCTTTAGAAGTTTCTGATAAATTACAAAAATTACAAAAATTTCTTGAGATTGAAGTTGGCTTTTTAACCGTACTTAAGTCTCAATTACGCTTTAAGCAAAAATTTGAAATTAGCTACGCCAAAAAATATTTTTGTTATACTTGAATTTCAAATACAAAAAATTACAATATAATATGGCAGAAGTTCGACTTTTTTCAAGTTCTTCAACTTGTTGTTGTTGAATAAGTTGAAATACCTTTATTTTTTTTTGCTCTGTTGACAGTCCAGTTTCAGTCGCAGAATGTACGAGAGAGAGAGAGAGATAGAGAGAGAGAGAGAGAAAGAGAGTCAACTTATGCCAACTCCAATCATGCAAGCCTAATGTAAAATGACTCAAATGACAATGACACCTGATATGTCGACGTTCGGTCAAACCCTTCTAAACTTAACTCTCTCTCTCTCTTTCTCACTCTCTCTCTCTCTCTTTGTCTCTCTTACTGTCACGCACTGTATATCTATCGTTGCTCTGTTGGCGCTTTGGTGGTCGTTCTGGTTGTCATCAGGCTAAAAAAAGGGTTTTAAGTCCCGAAGCTGCTGTATTGCTCTTGGCTCTTAGCTCTTGACTGTTTTGCCCCGTTTGCCTGTTTTGTTTGCGGGACCTTTTGAACAGAAATCACAATTCAAATGAATTTAATATCATTTCATTATTTAGTTACACTCGAACGATTGGCAAAAAGTAGCAAACAAAGCATCGTTCCGACCCTACGACGCCACAACATAAGATGTTGTATGTCTGGATAGATAGTTAGGGTTGCGAAGATTTTTGGTTTTTGGAATTTGAGTTGCTTTTGGTTACAGACAACAACAAAAAGTTTCATTTAGCAAAGCACAAAAATTGCTTTTAATTGGTTGTTATTATGTTTATTATGACTTTCTCTTACTATCACTCTCTTTCTCTCTTGCTCTCGGGGGACCATGTCATTGGCTTTAAGGGTGTTGATAGTATACAGAAGTGTTTTATATCCAAAGCCTTATAGCATAATAATTTAGTGTTGTTGTAGAGAAAAAACTTTAACTATTTATAGGATGTTCATGAAAAATTACTATAGGGATACCCAAAACTCTATATGCCTAAGCACCTGTTCGTCAATATGTAAATTAGTCCTTGAGTTTTATAGATGTTTTTTTGCTGTAAGTTTAACTATGTTTCCCCCCCCCCCCCATTCAAGACAGTGCGAACCGGTTAGCTTGTAGTACTACATCATAAAATTGCCATATAAACGTTTTAGAAGGGTTATGTTAACATCGCGAACATGTTTTTTTTTTCTACTCTTCTTCTTCTTCTGTTTATAATGTCAACAAAATGTAAAAAAATTTTAAAACTTGTAATTTGATCACTTAAAGTTATAATACTCAACGGACTTTTTCCTTATTTACTCTACAATTGCAGTTTTGTATCAGAAACGTTTTAGACGTGAGCGTAAAATACGTATTCGATATCAACAGCAGCTCAGCGGAGGTGGTGCTGGTGGTGTTGGTGGTGTTAGTGGTGGTACTGGCGTTGCTGCTGGCGATAGCAAAGCTAATTCCAATGCAAGTTGTAATAGTGTCATCTGCAATAGCGTTGAGCTATGCGCAGGCAGCTCAACGGATGCCAAACTTAGCAGTAGTAGTGGAAGTGATAATGCTGCTGATACGCTCAAAGGTAAGTGATAAGTACCGGGTATATATACAGATATACATTTATTTTTCTTTCAATTTGATAAACAACATAACGCCTTGTATTTTGTATCATTGAACAAATAATTTATAGATACCGACGGTGGCAGTCATGGCGGCAGTGATAAGTCCGAAAAATCCCTTAGTTCTTCCTGTGATGTAACTGGTCAAACGGCTACATCAGCCACACGCTTAGATTCACCTACACATTTTAAACGTGAACCACATTCGGATCATGAAGGCTCCTCAATGGAGCATACACAGCGTAATAATACTGCCCATGATAATGAGACGCGTTGCTCTAGTCGTGATTTAGAAGAACAACCAACTGGTGCTGGTGCTGGTGCTAGTGCTGCTGTAACAGCAGCTGCCGCCGAAGGTAGTTTGGCAGCAGCCGCAGCGGCTGCAGCAGCAGCAGCAGCTAGCAATGGTAAAGTACCATGGAGTTATCCAGGTATTGATCTAATGGCCACTGGTGCATTTTGGCAAAATTATTCAGGTGAGTTACAAAAAACCAATAGAAACATTAAATGAAAACTTACTTAGCGTATATTAGGCTAGGATGCCCAATATTTTCAATGGGGTTTATAAGGGAATTTTTACTGTTTAAGGTTTATTAATAGCTTAATATATATTGTGCATATTTCTTCAATTTGTTTTAACAATATTTTGGTTTTGGATTTTGCTCTTCTTTTTTTTTTTTGCACATTAAAGAAACTCTCGCACAGGAACTGGAAATGGAACGTAAAACTCGTGCTGCCAATGCTGAGCGTGATGTTAAGAGTCCAATGTCCGAAAGACCTGCAGCATATTACAAGAATTCCGTGCTCTTTGGCAGTGCTAATTAAAAGCATTTCATAAACAATATGATGAAAAGAGCTCGACAAAAGACGACAAAGATATTTGATCTCAAAGTGCAATCCTCCTTGTGGCGATGATGTTGAGTAAATATATTAAAAAAAATAAATAAATAAATAAAATAAATGCAGTCTCTCAGCATTAGAAATAATAATGATGAAAATGATGAAGAAGAAAAAAAAAAACTATTGTATATAGTGCGAATAATTTAAAAATTGAAAACGCAGCTAGTAGTGAAAATGTGCTGGAAAAAAAAGCCATTTGTAAATAAATATTAAAAAAAAAATAAAAATAATAATAAATAAATAAATAATAAATAAATAAATAATTAAATTAAAATGAAACCCCTTCCGATACTAAACTATAGTTTACTGCATAGTGAGTTGTGCATTTAAAAAATATAAAGCATAAAGCAAAAGCAAACAAAAAAAAAAAACTAAAAAAAAATACAAATAAAAATAAAAATATTTATTTAAAATTTATAAAATTCGTAGTATTGATGTGGTGCTACGTCAATAAGTAGTAGCTCTTAAGCATTTAACATCAAAACAAAAACAAAAAATAATACAGAAAAAGAAAAAAAAATGATTTAGATTTGCTTCGATGATAGCGCTTAGTTTTTTTTAAATTAAAAAAAAAAATAAAATAAAAATAAAAAATAAATAAAAAAAGGAAAATTATGCAAAAATACTTCATATGTATATTTTGCTAATTTTCCAAACATTTTAAAAAAAAATATGAAAAATTTTTACAATTTAATTTTTTAGTAATTTAAAATGAGGAATTTATTGAATTGATATAAAATGTAAGTAATTTGAATGTTAATGTTTTAGTCGCTAAGATTTTTAATTTATTCAGTAATCTAGCTACGCTTTAAGCTATATATACATATAAACATATAAACATACATACATACATATATATATATATAAATATATGAATAGTATTTAATATTTAATAATATAATAAATTAGCTTAATATGATGTACGAGTATTTCATTTAGCTACACAAACACATACACATACACATATATAATAAAATATATATATACATAATTATATAAATTTACAAATTGAGAAAAAAATAAATAAAAATAAAATGAAATACATTTTGACATACATTAATAATTTATATGCAAAATGAAAAATAAATAAAAATAAAATGAAAAATATAAAAAAAAAATAATGAACATTGAAAAGTAAAACTCGGCAATTGCACAACATTTGACAAAGACACAAAAAAAAAAAAAAAAAAATCAAATGGCTATTTAAACGCTTCACATGCTATTATATACCATATATAGTATACATTATACATAACAACAAAAAAAAAAAATAAATAACATACATAAACATAAACATAAACATAAACATAAACATAACATACTACTACTAATACTACTAATACTACTACTACTATTAACATTTACATTTAACTTTAGTCATATCACCTAATCACACAGACACACACACATACATAATGTTGCAATGCAAAAATAACAATAAACAACAAACAAAAAAACAATATTGTAAAACTTATATTGTGCTACATTTGTCGCTCTCTATTATTACAATAAATAACAAAAATAAATAACACAAATGTGAACAAAATAAAACAAAAAAAAAATAAATAACGCAAAGCCACTAGAAAAACAGCAAAAACTATATCGAAAATAAAGTAAAAAAAAAAAACAAAAAAAAAAAAATTTAAAAAAAAAAAAAACGTTTACAAATAACATTAAAATATATATAATAAACTATTATTGCATAAATATATTTAATTTCAAATTTTGTTTTAATTTCTCGGGCTAATAAAAATTTTACAACATATTTTTCTGCATCTTCTTCTTCTGCTGACTGAAACACTTTCAAAAAAAAAACTTGATACGCCAAAATTCTCACAGTTGAAAAAGTTTCAGTTTTAACTTGTTGCCATGGTTATGGCCAAAGGAAGCGTGGATGAAATAAATTTAATATTCTTCAAGCATAGCATTGAAAACTGAAATGTTAAATTTGATATCTCTTTAGCTTGTTTTCACGGCACTCTAGACATTTAACAGTTAGACTTATCCAGTCAAAAAGAAGTTTTTTTGTTTTTTTTCTGCTGATAATTTATGTGTCTGAAAGTCTGTGATTTAGTTTAGTTTGGGGATCAGCTTAATCTTGGCACATTCACATTCACATAGTGAAATTTCAAAGAGGCAACAAAACACAAGACACACACATATACACATGTATTATTATAATTATGATTATTACTAAATTATATTTAATTTACAGTTAAACGATCACGTATATTTGTTCGTCAAAAACCTCGTGATCAAGCATTTCTGTTTTTTTTTTTATTTCAGCTCTAAATATACCATTTGTGTTTGACCTCAATTATTGATTTAACTTTATTTTTTTTATACCCTACATTGTTCAATTCTAAGGAATTTTTAAGGGAATATTTAAACTGACAGCTAAAGTTTTCTATCATTGGAATTGACAAAGGATTCTTTTTATATATTCTTGAAGTTGTAGGAAATATTTTATATTTATATTTTGGTAGCGCCTTCAGCTTGAATTGGCGAAAGAAATTTCCTAATCTAAATACGAATTGGAATCTTTCTATATATTTTTGAATTTATAGAAAATATTTTATATTTCTATTTTAGGAGCGTCTTCAGATTGAATTGGCGAAAGAAATATATGAATTTGTGGAATCTTTCTATATATTTTTGAATTTGTAGAAAAAATAATCTATGCCAGAGGTCTTCAGCTTGAATTGGCGAAAGAAATTTCCTAATCTAAATACGAAATGGAATCTTTCTATATATTTTTTAATTTGTAGACAAAAAAAATCTATGCCAATTGTCAGAAGTTCTTCAGCTTGAATTGGCAGAAGACATCCTATATCTACTATATCCAAAAAGTCCTTAACTTTAAATTGCGCTGTAGAATTTTCTCTATATTTATTTCCAGAAACTCTTGTGCCTGCATTGGCTGCAGAAATTCTATACTATATTCTAAGATTGACTTGACAGCAAAAACTAGCTATACCTATTTCTAAAAATCTCCTGCATGACCTTGTTAAAGGGTATTAATAACGTCGAAACTTCAACTTTGAACAGTTTGCAAAGTTTTCTTAGTTTTATTTTTGATTCGCACATTTTTTTGATTTGGACTCGTTTTCAAAGTCCATGCAAAAAGTTGAAATTAAATGGAATGTTATTGATTGCTGTCTTTCTGTATGCGTGTACGTGTGTGTGTGCGCGCGTGTGTCTGTATATATGTTAGAGAGGTCGCACCTTCGGGGCATGCCATAAGGAGAGAAGAAGATGAACCTGTGTCGATTTTGAACGTTTCTCGATCGTTTTACTTAAATATTAGATGGGCAGAACTCTTTGTCTCTCTCTCTCTCTCGTTTATTTTTGGGCAAAATAAATGAAATAACGTGAAAACGTTTAGTTGATTTCAGGGTTTTGTGTTGTTCTGCAACCTAAAATTGTGGCAATCATATTTTGTGTTAAATGTATTCCAATTATAGTTTTAACTTTAACTTTTGCCGATTTTTTTTCTTTCTTCTTTTCTTTTTGTATATTTTATTTTTTTTTTATTACTTTAACAGCTGTTAAATTTCACTATGAGAAAGGATCAACTATATATATATAGTGTTGGATATTTTAAATGCTTAACTTAAAGTTCAAATTGTGTAGAGACAATAATAGAATAACTTAATTTATAATTACATTTAGGTATCTAGACAAGTTTTTGGCTGCTTCCCCGTTGATATTGAATTAATTCGTATCTAGGTAATCGATCGAACGATTTGCTACGGCAAACGAATGAGGATAACTTTCAATTTGTAATGCCTTTGCATTTGTTTTTGTATATCTAACCTTTAGCTTCTCGTACTACTAGTTGAAAATCTTCTACTTCTTCGTCTACTTCATCTTCTACTTCTTCTGCGCATTTCTTGTGCTGCAGTGTATGGAAGGCGTGATGCTTATTAATCGTAAAGAAATTAACTTTGAGCATAGCTAGGACTGAGAATGTTGATTGGTTTCTGTTTGCAGCTTGTAAATTTCTATCTGATTTTTTTTTTTTTATATATATTTACAGTAAATGTTAAACAAATATAGCTTCAAATTTATCAAAGATTTAGCTAATATTTTTTTGGTATTTTATTTTATTTTATTTTTTTTTTATATATTTACAGTAAATGTTAAACAAATATAGCTTCAAATTTATTAAAGATTTAGCTAATATTTTTTTATTTTTGGTATTTTATTTTATTTTTTTTTTTTTTTCATATATGTTTACAGCAAATGTTAAACAAATATTGCTTCAAATTTATCAAAGTTTTAGCTAATATTTTTTTTTTTGTTATTTTATTTTATTTTATTTTATTTTTTTTTTATATATTTACAGCAAATGTTAAACAAATATAGCTTCAAATTTATCAAAGTTTTAGCTAATATTTTTTTTTTTTGTTATTTTATTTTATTTATTTATTTTTTTTTTATATATTTACAGCAAATGTTAAACAAATATAGCTTCAAATTTATTAAAGATTTAGCTGCATTTTTTTTTTTTGGTATTTTATTTTATTTTTTTTTTTTTATATATTTACAGTAAATGTTAAACAAATATTGCTTCAAATTTATTAAAGATTTAACTGAATTTTTTTTTTTTTGGTAATTTTTTTTTTTTTTTTTTTTCATATATGTTTAAAGCAAATGTTAAACAAATATTGCTTCAAATTTATCAAAGATTTAGCTGCATTTTTTTTTATTTTATTTTATTTTTTTTTATATATATTTACAGTAAATGTTACAAATTCTTCAAATTTATCAAAGATTTAGCTGCATTTTTTTGGTATTTTATTTAATTTTATTTAATTTTTTTTTAGATTAATTTCAGTGTATTAAAACTATATTTAATTGCTGCATAGAGAATTGTTTGCAATTCGCGTGTTTTGTGCTGCACAGTTTTTTTTCTTTATTTTATACACTTACAAAAAAAAAGAAGAGTATTATGTTATAGTCATACGTTTTGTAACTTGTGCTAAAAGTGCTTCTGT
>JBAMBR010003839.1:0-11292 GCA_037044475.1 Zaprionus obscuricornis
GTTATAAAAGTCTGATTTGTATAACAGTTGACTGAAATGTTTTAATTATTTTATACAGGCTCTGCAACGTCTGCTTCTTCATTTAGAAAAGCAAATTTTATGCATTTCAACTTTATGCAAATAATTTAATAAAATTAGCTGCCGCTTTTTAAATGCAAAGAAAATGCATGAATTATTTTTATTTATTTTTATGCTGCTTAAAATATTTTATAGACAGCTGCTGCTTGTAGTAATTAAAGTTAAACAAAAATGTTGCATGCAACAAATGTGGCAATAAATAAAAACTTGCATAGCATTTTGTGACAAGTTAATGAGCATTGAGTGTGCCAAATATTAACCCTAAAACATGCTTGGGTCAAGTTAATACCAGCAGCTTAAGCGCCTATCTGTGTCTGTCTCTCTCTCTGTCTCTCTCTCTTACACTTTCACTGTCTGTCATTGTCTTGCCTTTGACTTGTCCATCATATATGTATATAGAGTGAAAAGGTTTTCTAGACTAAAGACTAAAGCACAAACTCATTTTCCATTTCACACTTGAGTGCAGTGTGCAGTGTGTGCACAGTGTGTGCAGTATGTTTACATACTTATGCGTATTATAGCTGACAACAGCAACAACAACAAGTGCGACAACAAGCAGAAGAAGAAGAAATACGTTGCATTCTTTTTGCTTTTGTTTGCCAAGAGTGTTGAGACTGAAAGCATGACATTAACTGGCTTCTAAATGTTGTCTAGACCAAAGTCTAAGGAACAAGCAAGCAATGTAAAGTAATATAAAGTCAAAGAAGAAGATGAAGATGAAGAAGTTGAAGAAAAGAAAAGCAAGTTTTGCATAAAAATTGCATCATTGAGAAAAACTTGAATGCATTTACAACACTTTTACTTCAAGCTTCTATTACTATTACTATTAGGTCAAATTTACGTTTCCTTTTTTTTTTCTTCTTTTTTTACACTTCACACAACATTAACGAGTTAAAAGTTGAAAGCATAATATTTCATTGCCAACAGAGCTGAACAAAAAAAAAAAAAAATAAAATTAGATTTTTATTATAACAGTTGAGAAAAAACTAGAAATAATCGAAATGAAAAGTTGTCGCAAAATTAAATTTGTGAATAAAAACACTTTATAAATAAATGAATAAATGTAACATAAAAAAAAAAACGTTATAAAAGTCAACAATTAGCTAAATTAATTGCCATTGACCATAGACTGTCAAACGACAGTGTAAGAGTAAGAGAGATAGCTATAACTGTTTTTTTATGCAGCTGTAAATTTTGCTAATTAATGACCAAAAAAAAAAAAAATAATTTTTGTGTGTGTGTTAAATAAACGCAGCTGATAAAAAACTGAAATTTAATTTTCAAATCAATTAATGAAAATTTTATATACAGGGCCATGCGTCATGTCGAGCTGCGGTATTGAAACACTTGACATTTGTGAAGCGATTGACGTGTGTTGCTACGTTATGGAAACGTCAGTTCAGTATAATTTAAGCCATGAATAACTTGACAACAAAATAATATGTCGAAGTGATGAAAACAAGCTGCGGCGTTTGGCTTACGCCCGAAAAGTAGTCAAAATTCTCGAATTTTTGACCGCGTTCGTCTTATTTCACCCCGGTGAACATCTTTTTGTGAAGTTTTCTGAAGAGCAAAGTGTATATAAGCAAGCCCAAGACTATCACAGAGCTCTTAGAAAGTATTCGCATCGAAATGGCCAATATATCGGCTGATATTCTCGAGAAACTCATGGAAAATGCACAAAAAAAAGGACACTTTTTGCCATCAAGAACAAAGTTGGCCATTGTATCGATATTGTATTCAAAAACTTATTCAAATTAATTGTAAAGCATCAATCTAAATAAAAATAAAAAATTTTTTAAAATTTTTTAAAAATTTTTTTCAAAGTTATTCAACATTTACATGCTGAAGTTCGAAGTGGCGCACACTGTATGTCTACAAAAAAATAATTGTAAAATATTATGCAAAAATTATTATGACTAGAAAAATTACTTACTGTGCAAAATAATTATTTTTAAATATTATTATTTTTTTTTTTTAATAAAATACAAATAATTATTGTAGAGAAAAAAAAATGAGCACAAGTTTTGCATTGCAATTGTCATGAACTAAATTCATGCTAGAATAACGCGACAGTCTCAATTATCGCATACCACAAAGTTGCTGCAACTTTTCTATTTTCCATTTTCCATTTTCCATTTCCACTCAACAAATTGCTCTACATTATAATGAAAAGAGTTGAAAATAAATAAAAAAAAAAAGGGAAACCAAACTCATGTTGTGCGGGTTGTGAATGAGATTTAATTCATGAGTCGTATATGACATAGATTTACAACTGGCAATTAAATTGCTTTAAAAATTCTTGTTAACAACTATTAATTTTTTTTTTTTTTTTTATTGTTATACACAGACAGAGATAGAGATAGAGACACAGACATAGATATTATACAAAGTTTTCCATAATTTTTTTTTTCTTTTGCTTTTTCATTTTTAAATATAAATTAAATTTATGCTCGCTTCAAGGGAAACCGAAAAAAAAAATTTTTGTGCGGTTCAACACTTGAAACTTTTGGCCTTGTCGAAGTTTTTCCACAGAAAAAATTCTTCAATGACCTCAAAGGAAAATGTTTTTTTTTTTCTTGCCTATTGGGTGTCAGAGTTATGTATATGTGTGTGCGTGTTAAAATTCGGTTGACCCAGAGTCAAAAGTTTTCGCACACTTAACGAAACATTTTGAAAATTGATTTCGTTAATTTGTTGCATGAACTTTTATGGCCTAGACATTTACAGCACTTAAATGTCGATTTATTAACGAAATATTCCTCCTACCCCCCCACCATCCACCAATTGCTGCTGCTAGCCACAAGCTATTTCATGCGAATAATTGGTCATTTCTCGCTAGCAAAAAAAAAAAAATAAAATAACAGACACAAATACAACAACGGCCAGACAACAGTGTAAACAAAGATATCAGTTTCTAAGATCTACAAAAATAATGCCAGACATTTAATGCTCTGAAGGTCACCATTAGACAAGTGCATATAATCACTTAGCATACTCAACGGCCATAATACACAAGTGAAGGCTAACACCAAGTGAAAGCGCCGCAGCTTACCTTAGCAAACGGACAGCATGGAATGAGAAAAAGTTCGAGCATTAACAGCAAAAATTATCTTTACTGCGACGGTGGGCAAAATGCTAACAGCGAACAGCGACGAGCTTGTTCGACAAGGCCTTGGTTTAATTTCTTTGCGAACATTCACTGTTCGAGCTAAGGTTCGAGCATTAAGAGCAAACTTAACATAACAGCGACTGTGAGTTAACAGAGATTGTATGTGAACGGCAAATAACAGTAGCGAACATGTTCGACGTGGCTGAGGTTTCATTTTATTCTGCTAGCTTTAAATTACAGCTTGCAACATAACAGAGACTGTAAGTGAAAGGCTAACAGCGAACAGTGGCGAGCATGACAAGGCTGAGGTTTCATTTCTTTCTGCTAGCTTAAATTTACAGTGATTAAGCAAAAAGTTAACAGCGATTAGCAGCGAACATGTTCGACAAGGCGTCAAAGATTCATTCCTCTCTGCTCACTTAACTTTACAGCGACTGAAAGTTCACAATGACTTTAAGCGAAAGGCTAAAAGTGATAAGGCGATAAGGTTTCATTTCTTTCTGTTCGCTTGTCCATTGCAAGCAACATTTTATCAATCTTGTGTTTGTCTGTTCATATATTAACAGCAAATTTTACATTGCAGCGACTGACAGTTTACAGAGATTGTAAGTAAAAAGCTAACAGCGAACAGTGGCGAACATGTTCGACAATGCGCCAAAGTTTTCCTTACTTTCCTTTGCTTACAACATGTTGGCAGCTTAGAGGCATGTGAACTTTACGGTGACTGTTCGAGCCTAAGTTTCAGAATTAAAAGAAAACTTAACATTACAGTCACCAGCGCCGACAAGCCTTGATTATGCGAACGCTACAACTATATATTTTATATAATTTATATATTTTATATATTTTATATATTTTATATTTTATATATTTTATATTTTATATATTTTATATATTTTATATATTTTATATATTTTATATATTTTATATATTTTATATATTTTATATATTTTATATATTTTATATATTTTATATATTTTATATATTTTATATATTTTATATATTTTATATATTTTATATATTTTATATATTTTATATATTTTATATATTTTATATATTTTATATATTTTATATATTTTATATATTTTATATATTTTATATATTTTATATATTTTATATATTTTATATATTTTATATATTTTATATATTTTATATATTTTATATATTTTATATATTTTATATATTTTATATATTTTATATATTTTATATATTTTATATATTTTATATATTTTATATATTTTATATATTTTATATATTTTATATATTTTATATCTTATATATTTTATATATTTTATATATTTTATATATTTTATATATTTTATATATTTTATATATTTTATATATTTTATATATTTTATATATTTTATATATATTTTATATATATTTTATATATTTTAACTATATATATTATTATAAATATTTTAATGGGCGAGGAACTATGACATTTTAAAAATGTATTAAAAAATATATTCAATTTAATATAACGTCTGCACCAACAGGCGGCTAAAAGTTAACAGCGGCAAGCATGTTCGACAAGGCATAGGTTTCATTTCCCTTTGCTCGCTTGTCTATTAAATTTCTTTGGAAGCCAAATCTCGAGCATTAACAGCATACTGAACATTACAGCGTCTGTGAGTTGACAGCGAAAGGCTAACAGTGAACAGCTGCGAGCATGTTCGACAAGGCGTTTAGGTATAATTTCATTTTGCTCGTTTGCCTATCATATGCAACATGATGCTTTGCAATCATTCATGCGTTCATAGAGTTACAGCAACATGTTAGCAACATACAGGGCTAAAGCTCGAGCCTTAACAGCAAACTTAACATTACAGCGACTAAGAATTAACAGTGACTGACTGTGAACGCCAACTAACAGCGTGCAGCAGCGAGCATGTTCGACAAGGCGGCTTGGTTTCATACTTTTTTGCTTATTAGCTATACGTTGACTGTTGCAACTTGTTGTCATTCATAGCAGTTGACACATTGCGTTTGTTCGACTTTCATATCAAATAATTCTACAGATAAGCAACTGAAATTGATACTAAAACTTTAGTTCACAGCGGAAGTTAAACGTGCGCGTTTCAACCAACGGATTGTAAATTGATGCGTTTGACGTATGCAAATTCAAATCAAATTAAATATTTTTTTTAGAAACTAAATTAAACATACGTAAAATTATGATTAACGCAAGTGAAATTTTTGTAGTGTGCAGAGTGTAAAAAGAATACTAAAAAAAAATTATTTAAATATATTTGTAATACAAATAATATCAATAAAAATCACATAAAATGCACAAGCATAAAAAAGGGTTTCAAATTTAATCTTACAATATCGGCACATAGATAAACCCATTGAGAAATAAGCATTAAGTCTGTGTGTGAGTTTAATATTTTATTTGAAGCACATACAAAAAAAAAAAAAAAAAAAAATCGCATATAAAATTCGATTGGCATTGCAATGAATTTAAATTCATGTTATCCAATAATAAATAATGTATTCATAAATAATAAAAAGAGAAAAAAAATAAAATTCGCATGCGTATTTGTATGTACGGCATGAGAAAATCTCATAATGATTAACGCGTATGCATATTACGTATACGCAACGTGTGACACTTTTCATAAAACTTGATAATTCAGATAATTGCATATTAAAAGAGGCCAACGTTCAAGTCCCGCTGGGAAATGTGACATAAATTTCTGTGAATCCGCCATACAACAGCTATAGATATGCGTATACGTAATGTAGTCGAGATTTCGGTATGTTGTTTATTCAGACTACAAAAATTTCAACGCTATTCAGTTCAACATGTTTACCGACTATGTTTATTTTTAAATATCTTTCTCTCCCTCTCTTTCACTCTGTGTGTGTTGTGTTTGTGCTGGGGGAAATGCAAGCAGTTTCCGTGACCATAGAAATTAACGCATAAATGCGAATATGGGAATATTTGTGTGTGCTATGTAAACGCTTTGGGCCACAAAATGCGTTTACTGATCTGCTGCTTTTTGCTGTGGACTGCATTAAATAAATATTTATACAAATTTTGTACAAAATTTGTTTGGCAAATTAAGTGCTAAAATTCTAACAGTTAACTAAGCTGAATGTTGATTTCATAATTAATTTAATATTGCAACATAAATATGACAAAAACAAAAATTTATAAAATATTTATTAGTTTTATTAGTGACAAAAAAAATTTAATAAATATTCATAATGCTTTCAAATTGGCTATAAAAATTCATAAATATTTATAGCACTATTTATTCATTTTATTATTGCCAAAATAAATTTAATAAATAGTCGTAAAATATAAATTATTTTTATTGATAACAAAAAAACAGTCTATAAATATTTATAAAATATTTAATATTACATTAAATATTTAAAGCCACTTTTATACTGAAAAAAAAATATTTATATAATATTTATTACATTTATTTGTGACAAACAAAATTTAATTGATATTCATAAATTTTGAAATATTATTATTGAAAATAAAAAAATTTTAAAAATTTTTATTAATTTTATTATTGACAAAAAAAATTTTTATAAATATTTTTTTAAAACATAAAATATTTTTAATGATAACAAAAAACAGTCTATAAATATTTATAAAATATTTATTAACTCAATATTAATATTTAATAAACATTATTAAAAATTTAAAAAATATTTATTACATTTATTTGTGACAAACAAAATTTAATTAATATTCATAAACTTTGAAATATTATTATTGGCAATAAAAATTTATAAATAATTATAAAATTTTTATTAATTTTATTATTGACAAAAATAATTAATAAATATTTTTTTAAAACATAAAATATTATTATTGATAACAAAAAACAGTCTATAAATATTTATAAAATATTTAATATTACATTAATATTTATTACATTTATTTGTGACAAACAAAATGTAATTCATATTCATAAACTTTCAAATATTATTATTGGCAGTAAAAATTTATAAATATTTATGTAATTATTATTAGTTTTATTATTGACAAGCAAAAATTTATAAATATTTTTTTAAAACATAAAACATTTTTATTGATAATTTATAAATATTTATAAAATTTTTATTAATTTTATTATTAACAAAAAAAAATGTATAATAATTTTGTTAAAACAAAATATTTTTATTGATAACAAAAAACAGTCTATAAATATTTATAAAATATTTATTATTTATAAAATATTTATTAGCATCAATATTAATATTTATTAACTATTTAAATCCGAATGCTAACAAAATCTAAGTAAATATTAAATATTAAATTCTTATGGCAAAAAAATGAAATTGAATTCAACTTGTCAACTGTCAAGAAAATTTATGTATTTCCGAAGCAAAAAAAAACATTGTGGCAAATAATCTGCGGCATTATTGATAATATACAAAGTTAAGTAGCCTCAATGGGATAATAAGTTAAGTCTCTGCTTTGTGCAGATGTTTTTCTGCTTTAGTCTCTGTCTCTGTGTGTATATGTGAGTGTGTGTGTGTGTGCATATGTTTATTTTGTATACCATGTGGCGTATGAGTAATCTGCTAAAATTGTCTACAACGTTAATTTAATGAAGTGTAAATGAAATCACAGTAGAATATTTTTCATGACTTGAATATTTTTTACAGCAAGAAATTCGTAAAACTCAAATGATGACAATACAAAGATTAAGCAAGAAAAATTTTCTGCTGTCAATTTCTGGACGACAACTGTGCAAGTTAAAGGCAAGCAAGCAAATGCATTGAGCAAGAAGAAAGAAAAAAATCAAAAGAAAGCAGAGAGAAAGAAAGTGATTTGCACGTGAGACAAGTATTCGAGCAGCACGCACATGACCGTGACACGAGCAGTGGCAGCAAACAGAACGTGACACATGGCGATGTACTTTTATGCCAGTAAGATATCAGCAATGGCCTGCGGCACACGTTGCAAGCAGACAGTGCTCAAAAAGTCACGAGGACAACGCGATCGCGATAAGCATAAGTGCCGCAACAGACGATGTCATCAGCATCACAGCAACCGCAACAGAAACAGAAACAATAGCAGTAGCAACAACAGCAACAGCAACAGCAGCAGCAGCTCTGAGTGTGAAGCAAATGGCGATGATGATTGCTGCGGGCCAAGTGTAAGACAACAAAATGCTGAAGTCTTTTCACTTGATGTTGATAATCATCCAATTGTAAAATCAACAATTGATACACAAGGCATACGATTTCGACGTCGACATAGTGCTGAGCAATTAAACGTACAAGATTTGCAATTAGGTTTACAGCAATTTCAGGTTTGTGTGTGTGTGTGCGTGTGTGTGTGTAGCGGTTAATTAACTTAGCTAATAATTTAATATAATTTCTATAATTTACATGCAGCTGGCGCATAGTATGTTAACGGGAGCAGCACAATTTGCAGACGATGCTCATCAATATGATGTGCCAAAAAATCAACACAAACGCAGCCAATGTGATATTAACTTTGAGGCAAATAAAATTTTAAAATTTTTCCTTTTTATTTTCTTTACTTTTGTTGCTTAAGTTTCTTTTACTGTTTAAAGTTTTTAATTAAATAAATTTTTTTTTATCTATGATTTTGCAGAGCTCAGTGTTGGGCTCCGGCGGCATTATGTATATAAATGGTAGAATAGTTTCGGGACCGCTGGACTCATTTGCTGAGGTTCTCATGCCAAAGCATGTCATCGACTTAGATAAGGTAATGAATATTATAATTATTAAATATTTTAAGTGTTTAATAATTTAAATATAATAATTAATAATTATAAAATATTTTAAGTGTTTAATAATTTAAATATAATAATTAATAATTATCAAATATTTTAAGTGTTTAATAATATAAATATAATAATTATAATTATTAAATATTTTAAATGTTTAATAATTTAAATATAATAATTAATAATTATAAAATGTTTTAAGTGTTTAATAATATAAATATAATAATTAATAATTATTAAATATTTTAAGTGTTTAATAATTTAAATATAATAATTATAATTATTAAATATTTTAAATGTTTAATAATTTAAATATAATAATTAATAATTATAAAATGTTTTAAGTTTTTAATTATATAAATTAAATAATTAATATAAGAACTATTTAAAAGTGAAATTGAATAATTTTTAAAAATTTTCTTAGAGCTTTATAAAACATAGAAGAAGGCGTGGCACTGTCTATAAACTATATATATTATTGATTATATGAAAGACTGTAAATAATAATTGTGAGTTCAAAGAAAGTTGAATACGAAAAAAAGCTCAAAGAAGTGCGATAAATATTATTATAAATATTATAAAAATACTTATATATTATTTTTTCTTACTGCTCAATAATTAAAATCATAAACTTTTATTTCCAAGTTTTATTTTAAAAATTGCTTTGAATTCTTAAAATTAATTTAAATAATAAAAAATAAAAAAAACAGATATTATTTTTCAAATTTTTATTTAAAAATCAAATTTAACATTTATTAATTTTTTAAGTATAATTTTTTTATTATTAATTTTTCAAATAAAAGTTATAAAATAATCGTTATTTTTGATTTTTATACAAAAAAAAAATATTGAAAATATAAATTGAAAATTTATAATAATTTTTGAATTTTTATGAATTAAACGAAATTTTTAAATTAAAAATTAGAAAATATAATCTATTTTATAATTTAATGAAAATTATTGAAATTTTTTAATTAAAAATTATATAGTAATAATTATTTTTGATTTTTATAAAAAAAAAATGAAAATAAAAATTATAATTTTATTTTTAAATATAAATTAAAAATTTATAATAATTTTGAAAAATTAGAAAATAAAATCTATTTTGTAATTTAATGAAATTTATTAAAAATTTAATTATTTTTGATTTTTATACAAAAAAAAAAAATTGAAAATAAAAATTATAATTTTATTTTTAAATATAATTTGGAAATTTATAATAAATTTTGAATTTTTATGAATTAAACGAAATTTTTAAATTAAAAATTAGAAAATAAAATCTATTTTGTAATTTAATGAAATTTATTAAAAATTTTTAATTAAAAATTAAATAATAATATTTTATTTTGTAATTTTTTCTGATATAATTTATAAAAGTTACAGTCTCTTCATAATTTTCATATATAAGTCTATTAATTTTTTTTTTATAATTTCGATGCATCTTGTCAATAAGTTTTTGGTCTATAGAACTTATTAGTCTGTTAAGTTATCCGTCTGAAACTTCTAGTATACAAATTTGGCAATCAATCACAGATGTCCATATCAGACCAATAAATCATATACATAGCTGCCATAGAAACTTTCGAATAAAAATTAGATTTTTGTATGCAAAAATTTTCATTGAAGCTTGCAAGCATATAAAAAATCTTTAAGATAACTTTGCTCATCATGTATTTGAGCTCATTTTAAAGCTACCTAGTATATGCACTGCCTCATAGTTTAAGCCAACATTATATATTTTCAACTACTGCTACTTCTGTTTCTCTCTCTCTCTCTTTCTGTCTCTGTCTCAGCATGCAGTTGCTCCAATTTCTCATATTTAATTCGTTCACCCACAAAATGTTTCAATTCAAATTCGTTTTGTTTTGCAGCTTTTGGCCATTTGCCAAGCTACCAAATTTAAATTTTTGGCACACACATTGACCAACAAAAAAAAAAAAGCAAAGAGAGAGAGTAAAAAGCCAAGGAGTTCAAAAATTGTAAAGCAAGGTAGATAAGCAGTGTAAGATACAGAGAACAGCAAACGAACTTATTGAAGATAAAGAGAAGACAAGAGAAGGCAAGAAAAGAGAAAGATAGAGGAAGGGAAGATACTGGAAAATATTGCATGTTGAAATACAAGACAAAAATGTCATAATAATAATTAATTACATGTTGCCAAAAATTTTTCCAATGAAAATAATTGAATTTCTCTTTAAGCTTATGTAACACTTTAAATAAAAATTCTATTAAATTTTCTATTTATAATTTTTTTTTTTTGCAGGAATTTCTGTTCTCATTTTTATTATCATCACGTTTATTTCTGCGTCCACATGAATTGCTTGGCAAACTATTGGATTTGGTACCTGATCTGCAAGGCATGGAAACATTGGT
>JBAMBR010003840.1:0-53467 GCA_037044475.1 Zaprionus obscuricornis
ATATAAATATGTATATGAATATATAAATATAAATATAAATATATATATATACCTATATCTATATATTATATGTAAATCTATATAAATGTACCTTAAAACATATTTTGTGTGCTAGCTAGTAAGTGTCAAAAAGAATATGAAAAAAAGCAAAAAAAAAAAAAAAGGAAAAAAAATTATATATACAACTCTAAATGTATTTTAAAAGTCGGTCATGTCGGTAATATATATCAGAAGAATGTTTAGTAAAAATGTTATTGTAATCAAAATTAAAACAAACCAACAAAAAAAAATGCGAAGTATAATATGCGTAAATTATATTAAATAAAATTATCTGTTTATTCAGCAAGACAAAAAACAACAAAACAAAAAAGAAAAATAATAATAATAATTTAAAATTATCTTATATTTTATGCATGGCAAATATAATTGATATCTATTGGCTAACCTTTAAAATACATTCGATGTGCATAAATGTTGTGGTTTAGTATGAAAAAAAGTAAAAAAAATACAAAATAAAATAAAAAACTTAAAAAAAAATGAAAATTCAAAATTCAAGCATATATAATAATATAATATTTGGTGTATGAAGTGAAAGTTTTGCAATGAGAATAAACAAACAAAAGAAAAAAAAATTGTATAAAATTAAGTAAATTATTTTCAAAAGAAATCAGCATATTGTTTATTATACGAGAAAGCAAACAAAAAACAAAACAAAAAAATTTAAAAAAAAAAAAAGTATTTATTGATAATTAATTTATATTTGAAGTATACATAAATATTTATTATACATACATATATACATATATATTAGACACACTATCTGTGATTAATAATCCAAAATTTTGAAGAAACTTTTTCTGACTAATGTTGGTTAAGCATAAATGCATTAAAAAAAAAAAAACAAAAACAAAATCAAACATAACTCAATCTAAAACTGTAATAATATAAAAAATAAAAATATAAAAAAGGAAAACAATAATTAAATATTTAAAAATTTAGATAAAATGAATGCTATAAACAAACTGTAAAACTGATCGGATACAAATAACTAACATAACATAACATACCAGCAATAAACAGCTAAACAACAGAGCACAACAGAGCAAATACTAGCAAAAGGAATATCAACTGTACCAATAACAATTTATTGTTGTTGCAATTTTACAACAACAAAGAAGCAACTAAATATTTATATACTATGGCAACAGTTTGAGATCCTAATTACTTTCTTAATTGACAACAATAACAAAAACATAGCACATCACTTAATACAGAAATGAGCAGAAAACAGAAAACAGAAAAAAAACAGAATAATTCACAGCATAAATACATACTACATATAGTTGTACATATATTTTGGAAAACTTTTACGCAAAACATACAGGAAATTGCTGAAAACACAAATGAAAAAAAAAAATTATCTAAAAATGAAATGAAAATCAAATAAAAAAGAGAAATTTAATGTTAAAAAAATTAAAAATTTACAAAAAAAAAAGAAAAAAAATAATAAAATTACAACAGCAATAAGAAGAAAAAGAAAAAAACGATGTACGATAATTGCCGTACATTTATATTTGTTTATAAGGAAATGAAAATGGAAAATATTACGTGTAAAATTTATAAACTACAAATCAAACTAAATTTAATGAAAAATCTATATATAAAAAAGTGCAATTATACGGTGTATATTAAGAAGCAGAAGTTAAAAAAAACACACACACAAAAAATGTAAACAAAAAGTAAAATATTATATGAAATTTAGCAAATAATTCGATGGATATTCAGTTTAATTTCGCTAAAGAAAAACAAAAACAAAAAAAAAAATAACAGAAAAAATACGAAAAAAAAAATCATTTTAAATGCTTATAAACATTCAACCAACAGAGACATGCCAGCCGAGATTCTAGAGTCTAGTTCTAGGCGTGTTGATTTGTGTTTTTTGTGTCTGTCTATCTAAGAAAACATAACACAAATTCAACATAAGAAAATCACAACTAAAACAGTAATAAAAAAAAAACAAACCAAACAAAACAAAATACCCAACATTACACACAATAATGGCATTCTTACAAACAAATAATCAGAAAGAAAAAATAAATACTGAAAAACAGAAAAACTGAATGTAAGGGCGCGAGATACTGAAATGTCAACCTGATAATATATTGATAGGTTTTGAATTCGAAAAACATATGCATATGTATGTAAAATGTATCGAATGTGAGGTAACAGCTTGAGAGAACGTTGAGAATTGTATAGAATTTTTGCACGCACACCAACAACAGATTGCATGCCCCACCAAATAAAAAATAAAATAAAATAAAATATAAATAAATAAATATAAATATAAATATAAATAAAAAACAAATACAAGAAAAACACATAACAAAAAATAAAATAAAATAAAATAAATAAAAATGACATGCCACGACTGTGTTGTGTGTGTGGGGGCAAGAAGTGCCGTTAGCGTTAGGTGATCGTGCAAAAACGCTCAGGTACGTGTTTTATTTTTCGGAGAGAAAAAAGATTGATTACCCATACATTACTTATTCTTTGTTCACTACAAATTAATAGTTAATAATTGTACAATATACTATACAATATATTATATATGATAAATTACATAATTACAAAAATCAATATTGAATTATATATCAATATTATTATTATTATTATTGATTATTATTAATTGTTTTAAGACAAGTTTCGATGATTTTTTTTGTCTTCTTTTCTCTTTTTTTTTTATTTTTTCGTTTCTATTTTCTTGTTAGTATGCTTTACTTGAATTGCTCAGCTTTGTGTATAAACTATAATTTGTTCAAGATTGAATCAAAATTTGCTGAATATAAGTGCATATATTTATAGTTTATATACATAGAAATTACTTATCTAAATATATATGTATAATTTCACATTTATTTATATAAATTAGGGCATATAATTATGATTATGATTATTATTATTATTACTATTATTAATATTATGATAATTATATAACATTTTATGCTAATTAAAATAATTATGGTTTTTTTTTTGCGCAGTCTACGCAAAATAGACAAATCAAAATTTTCACTTATTATTATAAATTTATAATTTGTAACCACTTATGTATCAACATCATCATCATGATCATTATCGTCAATATGATGTATGTATGTATGTATGTATGTATGTATGTACTGCATAAGCTGACTGGCGTGTTGCCACTGTTGTTAGCCTTGATTTGTGTTTTGTATATATTAGATCACATTATAAGATATTTTCATTTTAATCAATTTTTATATATATATTATTATTATTATTATATAAACGGGCAACACATTTGACTTATAGTGCAATTGTTTCAAACAAACAAAATAAACAAAACATATATCAAATAATATATTTAAAAACTAAAACTGATATATAATATTTTAAAAGAATTCTTTGCAATGCCAAGAAGTACGAGTATGTTAAACAAAAAATAAAAATCATTATTATTATATTATTATAATTATTATTATTATTTAACCAAGAGAACCCTGAATTGAAAATCAAAAATCATATTTTAAGTGCACATACATTTTCTAGACATTTAAAATATATCTAGTTTCTCCATCGAAAAAAAAAATCAAAAAAAAATAAAAAAATAAAAATTAAATTAAAACAAAAATTAGAAAAAATAAAAAAAGCGAAACATCACCGAAAATGTAGCATACTGTTATTTTAGAAAAACAATTCTAGAGATGAGAAAAAAAAAACAACTAAAATTCATTTATATAAAATACTTAATTTAATGTTAAGTTGTGCCAATAAAATAAAAATTCGAAAGACAACAATTTATTTTTTACGTTTACCTTGAGCGATTACAAAAAGTAAAACAACAATAGAATGCAAAGAATATGAAACAATAGCCCAATAGCAAAGACAACACCAATAAGAACAAGAATAACAACAACAACAGCAACAAGCAAACCAATATCAACAACAACAACAACAATAGCCCAAAATAATTGAACTAAAAATTGAGAAAAATAAATTCAAACATGATTAACAACAACAAAAAATACCAAAAGAAAATAAATATATAAAAATAAAATGTATTACCATCAATAAGACAACAACAAAACACAAAAAGCCTGACGTCGATTGTACTCTTTTCTTTTTTTCTACAAGCAAAAAACAAAAAAAAAACAACATAAAAAAGAAAACAATTTAATTAAACAATAGTACTACTCTTACTCTTACTACTACAAACTAAAAAATAGCAAACAGTAATAGAAATAGCAATAGCCACAAACAAAACAAACAAACAAAACAGACAAAACAGACAAATACAAACTCACACTGCATACAACTACAACTACATAACATAATAAAGCGACACAGTAAATACAAAATGATTTTTCAAGCAGATTTCAATTCATAGCAATAACCGTTACAATAGCCACATACTAGTATCACATACTACTATACATATTATAAATCAACATAGCCAAGCATACACAATAATAGACAGCCAGATGAGTGGCGTGAGATACAGAAGAAGTGAGAGAAGCAGAAAGAAAAAAAGAATCAGAATATGATCGTAATGCGTTTGCTTTGCATGCGTATTATGTGCATCTGAATTACGTATACGCAACATTGGAAAATTGCAAAGCAAAATACTCAATACGTTTGTCATAAGTAAATGAAAGCAATTTTTATTTCAATTATCAATTCAACCAACAAACACTTCACAATTTTACAAATAAAACAAAACAATAGCCCTAGAAAATATTAATCATAATAATCGACAGAAAAGAAAACTAAAAAAAAAAAAATAAAAAATAAAACCTAAATAAAAAAAAACAATAGTTTTAAGTTATTGGCATAAACATAACGCAGTAATTAAACATACACAGATTACATTCAAATTCAATGTTCAAATTTGTATGCAAAATTATTTTCAACGAAAAAAAAAAAACACACACACACACATACAAAGAATCACTTCTAGAATTTCTCGGCTTTTGTTTAAACTAATAAATTTGAATATTACTTTTCACAACAAGAAAGACGATGGCGCTCACAAAAGCGTTCAAAAACTGACGCAAGTACAATACAAAGAAAAAAAAATTTCATATTAAAACAAGTAAAAACTACAACTACAACACAGAAAACTAAGCAAAAATTTTTCATAACTTTTTTTTTTGCATTTATTAATACAAAAACTTAATTTAATTACAAATTTTTTTTTGGTGTAAAAGAAGAAATGTAAAACAAAATAAAAATTAAAAAAAAAAAACAAAAAACAGACAAAAATAAGATGGAAATTGTTTCACAGCCAATAAGCTTAACTACATATAAAATCGCATTATGATTAGCAATAGCCCATAAGTAAAGATAAACATACTTACAAGTAAATACTTATAGCAAAAAAAAAAACAAAAAAAAAAACAGGACAACAAACAACAACCACACCAACAAAAACAACAACAGCAACAGCAAAAATAAAATAGCAAAGATAACAACTTAAGAATAATGATGTAGCAGCAAAGCGTGCAAAGTAAGAAATTTCAACACATTTTATGATAAATTCCATAGATATAAAATACAAAATATATATATATATTTGAAAAGTTATTTTCTTCTTATATGATTAGTTCTTTACAGCGAAAATGTAACATGTATATCTATGTATGTATATTATTTTCTACAACAACAATAATAACAAGCGAATAACAAATTTGAAAAAAAAAAAACATATAATTTAATATATTTAGTTTTCTCTAGTAATTTATCAAATAAATTAAAACAAATAAAAATAAAAAATTAATCTAAATTTGGTTAAAAGCAAAAATAAATAATAAAAATTGCAAAAAAAAAAAAAAAAACAAGAAAGAAAAAAATAGGATTTATCTAAGTTAAATGTAAACAATGAATTAAATGTAAATTTGTTCAGCGTGCATAATTGTTATATATATCTACACTTATAGTAAAGTCTAAGTTTATGATTTTTTCGTTATTTTTATTATTTACTTATTATGTTTTAAACACAAAAATAAAAAACAAAACAACCAACAAAAATAAAAAAAAAAAAAGATTTATAAATAAAAATCTTATATATATTTACGCTGAAAATGTTTATTAATAAAAACAAATATTTTAGTTCAACATCTGAAGTTTTTATTTTCATTCCTTATACATTATTAACACAATTATTATTTTTTTTTATTCTTATTTAATTTCTTACAAAAGAAAAATATAACACAGAGGCTTTTATTTGCAACATTCATTGAAGAAAATCAGCAGCTGCTGTATCAAATATGAAATACATATATAAATTTTAAAAACAAAAATAAAATAAAAATACTTACAATTGCTACAAAAGTATAATATTATCATTATTGTATGTCATTGTAATCTATGACTTAAATAGTACAGTTATCAAATAAAACTAATCAATAGCCCAAAGTAAATATTGACAATGTTGCAGTCTCTTGAAGCAATATTAAATATTATTCACTCATTTGTCAATATTTGCTCCATTTTCACATTCAAGCAAATCAGAAATCAGTAATCAGAAGAAAAAGAAGAAATATACTAAATACAAACAATTGGCAGAAATTACATAAACAACATATCAAAGAATCCGACATACTATTCTTCATTTCATTTCTATTAAGATTAATTAAAATGATTTTTCCCTTTACTTTTGCCCCATGAAAAATTTTGGAAATAAGATATTAATGTACTAATGCACTTATCTAGATCTGGTTAGGAAATCAACAGCAAAACTATCACATATGTCGATGATGAAAGATGAAACTCTCGTAAATCTAAACTCAACAGCTTCAGGGACCAAAACAAACAAAAATAAAATATATATATTTCGAAAACTGAATAAATCGAAATTTAAAAAGAAAAAAAGGAAATGTAAATGCAAATCATAATATGCGGAAATCTCTGGCATATCGAATGAAATTAAAATTAAATAAATTAAATCGATATGCATTAAACAACAAAACAAAAAAAAAAACATTTAGAAATTATCAATGGAAAAAAAATGCGTGTGTGTCTAGGGAAACCTTTTGAAAAGATCAAAAATATAAACAAAAAAAACAGTTTAAAATAAATTATATGTGAATAAAAGTTTAATGGCTAACGTAAAAATCATGAATACGTACATAAAAAAATGTACATATGATAAAATATCGAAAAAGATTGAGAAAATTCATATACATAAATATCAGTCAAAACATTCAGATCCAGATATTACAAAATAAAATTATAAATGTGAATAAAGAAATTTGTATACGATATACGGTAAAAAAAAAAAAAAACAAAACAAAAACATGAAACCAAAAATTACAAAATATTTGAAATTATTCCAATAAAAATGTAAAATGATATAATATTTGGCTGATTCGAAAAATATGAGCGTAAAAAAAGAAAAAAAAAATAATAATTTGACGTTTAATGAAATTTAGTTTAATAGAAAATAATTATTTGGTGTAATAACAAATTTGGTGTACATAAATAAATTAATTAATTAAAATTAAAAAATTAAACAAAAAAAAACCAAAAGCAAAAGAAAATTAAATTAGCAAAATTTATGTCAACTTAGTAAATGATAAATTCAAATTTATAGTACTTCTTATATAGTACATATATATATATGTATATTTGTGTATTGTGTATGCTAAAATTCTATATATGCGTCGCGGAGATTAATTTAATAAACATTATTATTTTCACTATCCTTCCAATTTCCCGATTTTCCCTATCCTTAAACCAAAAAAAAAAAATAAATAAATAAAAGTAAAAAAAATTGATGCCAACAAGAATATTCACCAAGAACAACAAAGAACAACAACATAAAGAATAAATAATGTGTGCTGATTTCCAATTGAATTGCAATTGTTGAAATGACAAACGTTTAGGTTAATATTAAATGTTTGACAAAAAAACAACAAAAAAAAAAAAACAAAGAATAAAACATTTCAAAATCATTGTAAAGAAAACTAAAAGCAAAAATATATAAAGATTTAGTATTGTGTACTATATGTATGTGAAAATTAGAAGGTATGTATAATGGCAAAATCAACTAAAGAACGTACTTACAAAACAAAAACAAAAACAAAAAACAAAAGAAATGAGAAAAAACACAACTATTAACTTGTAATGATGTGAACATGGAGCTATCAGTATTTTTATAAAAATACTGTCAATAAAAATTTAATAAAATAAAAAAAAACCAAACCGTGCGTATTATTTCATTTAGAATTAAATATATTTATATATATTTTCAGATTACTAAGCGATTATGTTGCTTTTTCGACTCATTCAACTCGCGATATATAATATTTTAAAAGAATATTTATACTACACTTAGTAGGCTCTGATTAAATCGATACTTACTAGTATCTAATATATTTATTTATATTCTTGAACTTCAAGCAAATGGCAGTAAATTTTTTGTAGATTAGAAAACAAAAAACAAAAAAAAAATTAATAAAAATTTGACAAAAAGTAATTTGAAAAAATAAAAATGACGATCAAACGTTTGAAATGTGATCTTAGTCCAGAAATTACCACAAATCTTAAATTGTCCGATTATGTTCGACCCGATTGTTGTCCCGTACGCTCAAAAATACCAAGCGATGCACAATGCTTCATAAAGGATATTGGCAAAAATCTGGAAAGTCTTACCGAACGTCATTATAAAACATTTGTAAAGAATAGACGTTTAATGGAATTGGCACAACCTAGAAACCGATGTTGTCGTCATATACCAAAATGTTCCTGCCCATTCACAAAGACTATACAAGTTGTGCCAGCCGATCCGCCTTGCTATACGCGCACTGAGCAACTTGCATTGCCGACCGTAAGACGTCTGCTATATCGTAGACAGCTTGCCGTCGATACTGGTGATCCGGTTGGACAACATATATTAAATCGTTGGCTGCGCTATAGTTATCTATCGCTCTATAGTCGCCTGGGTAACGTGCAACCAATGAAAGATCCGTAAGTTTTAATTACATAATTTTCAAATTATTCAACACTTTATTAATCGCTCTATATTCTATATAATGAATTAGACCTAAAAAGAAAAAATTAACGGATAAGCAAAAGAAAATACATGGCGATTACATAAATAAACTATCCAAACCGAAAGTACTGCTTGAGCCGCCAGTGCCGGTAAGTTATTGAAATTATAAATGTAGCTAAATTTTGTTTATTAAATGTTTTCGAATATAACAGGAACGTAGTGCGGGTGCAGTTGATCAACGACGCCTTAAGAAACTTGCGCGACCAAGAATGTTTGTAGAAGACGTAAAACCAGCTTGGGAATTAACATCTGGCGCTAAATTCTACAAAGCAACTGATCGTATCAAGCATTTAGCTGATCCTGTGAATCGTGTGAATGTACATACAAATCTAGAGCCCGAGAAGGTATCGCCTTCTGCATTAAAATACAAACGTAAGTTTTCAAATTCTTCAAATATTTGACATATATATAAGAATACTGATATATACGTTTTGACACACAGCGAGCGCACGTATTAAGGAAATGGCTCAGCCATTGGCTAAAAATGAAGCGAATCAAGGTGCTGGTGATGTTGGTGACGATCCCTTCGCAATATCACCAAATGCTCTTAAATATAAACCATCAACACGTATGAAGGAATTGGCTGAACCCAAGGAATTTGAAAATAAACACATACGTGAAAATCCATTTGCCATTTCACCTGCAGCACTCAAGGCAAAGGCTTCGCCGCGTCTTATCGAATTGGCTAAACCGAAAGGATCGTAAAAAAATTACATATTTTATATATACATTTAATAATCTTTAGGCCGTCTTTAGTTGTAATAAGTATGTTTCATAATATTTCATATGTTTTTTATTATTATTGTTTGTTTTTCTTTTGTAAACCTTATACCTCTTATACGATTAAGGTAGATAGGATTCAAAAAAGAAAGAGAAAAAAAATGAACAAAGATTGTGCCACACGATTTGCAAAATAGTTTGGGTTTTTTCATATTGAATTTATTTATTTATAATTTTGTTTTATTCTCGCCATTATTATGATGGACTTAATTCTCGATACACTTTGAGCTTTATATTCAATTCTTATTTGATTTTTTTTTTTAATTTTTTTTTTTTTGGTAGTTATAAAATAAAAATATTTATAACAAAATTCAAATATTATTTGAGTTTTGCGCAATAAAAAAATAAAAACAAGCAAAAAAATAATAATACATATAAATATATATATATAATCACAAAATAATAAACGATACGGCCAATGTTTTTTTTTTTTTTTTTGTTGTTTGTTGGTAGGCAAGGCGAGGTAATTGAACTAAACTTAAATATTCGCCAGAAATAATACTCAAAGAATATGCATTGAAATTTTTGGGAGACAAACATTACTATGAATGAATTTATGAAAAGTGAATTAAAAAGAAATCAAATCTAAAATAATCATGTTTTCAACGAGTTCAATAAAGCAACATTTTTCTTTTTGTCGATTGTGTGTATATACGATGTGGCTATTCCTTAATAACTTTTTTTTTTTTCATTCGAACTTGAATTGCTATTTTCATCCTGCTTGGGTCTAGTGTAGATTGGCGATAATGGCGCGCGTAAAGTCCTGCGTAGTAGATTGTCCACCTAAATCCTTGGTACGCACTCTGCCGTCCTTAAGTACTTGATTGATGGCATATTGAATAGCTTCACTATACGTTGGCAAATTAATGTGACGCAACATCTTGGCACCGCACAATAGCATTGCCGTTGGATTGGCAACATTCTTGCCCACAGCCTGGGCAAAAGTGTGACGTGCTCCCTGTGCAAAAAGAAAGTTTCAAAAAATTATTCTCAGACTCGTTGAGTGAGTGTACACTTCATAATTACCGGCTCAAAGACAACTGTCTCCGCTGAGTACGAAGCACCAGGAACAACACCAGCACCGCCAACTAATCCAGATGCCAAATTATCAACAATAGCACCATATAAATTAGGTGTAACCATAACATCAAATTGATTGGGATTCGATACCATTTGCATAGTTGTATTGTCAACAATCATTTTATCAAATTCAATACGTGGATACAGTTTTGAGACTGTCTCGCATGATCTCAAAAACAGACCATCACCCAATTTCATGATATTCGCCTTGTGCACAGCCGTAACACGTTTACGATTATTTTTGGTAGCATAATCAAAGGCAAACTTAGCAATACGCATTGATTTCTTGGCAGTAACAATTTTCAAACACTCAACAATGCCGGGCACCGATTCATGCTCCAATGCAGAGTATTCACCCTCGGTCTGCTCACGAATGATCACGGTATCGATGTTCGTATGACGTGTCTTAACACCTGGCAAACTACGCACATGCACCACATTAGCATACAAATCCAATTCCGTGCGCAATTTCATGTTCAACGTTTGCAGTTCACCTTCATTGCTATAATCTGGAGTTGCCAAAATGCCCTAAGTATTCGATATAAAATAAAATTATTAATATAATTATAAAAACATGTGACTATATTATATGACTTACCTTAATGCAAACTTTATTCTTTTGAATGGAGGCCACAACATCCTCAAGTTTGGCACTCAACACTGGATTAATTTCCGATAGAAAATATGGTTCAAAATCGACAGGAACATTGGCTGCCTGTAAAGAAAATTTATTACTTTCAATCACAAGACATTAGAGTAAATAACTTATTGCTTACTTTAAAAACCTCCTGTAAGGAATAGACCAATTCGGGACCAACGCCATCACCAGGTATCAGTGTACATGTTGTTCTATTCTCGGAAAGTAAACCTTCCTGTTATAAATCAAAAATGATAAATAAATTATAATAGGAATTAACAAAACAGCGTTAGGTAATATGTAAAACTTACCGATGGATGCGCACATGCCGCAGAAATGTGCATTTTACGCGCGGCATTCTGTTAGAGAAATAGAAAAACAGAAATTATAATCAATACATTGTATGAATTTCCTTGAGAGGATTATAACCTCAAAATAATTTGCATCTTTGCTTTTGCAAAGTGGCTGCGCGTGAACGAGAACGTGAAGTGCGACGACGACAGCGGCAGCAATGGCAACGAAGACAACGACAACGACAACGGCGACGACGACGTCGTCGTTTATGTTTATGTAAGCACTGTGCAATCTTTTGGCATGTTGTGCGTCTCAATTTTTTTTTTTTTACCTGAACAATGGCGCTTCCAAGTCTACGGGCCAGCATCGACATATTGATTGAACGATAAATAATTTTGTTTTAATAACCAAATTTATATAAACCTAATGTCTTTAGGCTAAAATTATTAATTTTGCTTTTGCAAAATTTCAATCGAGAACCAACAGTAACAGCTGACTAGAGCTGCTATCGGACATGTATGGTCAATCGATAACAATATGATTAAATAATATTAACTTAAAATTTCGATAATTAGAAATATGTATAATTGAAATTTTATACATGTTCTAAATATATAAAAACAAAAAAGAGTAATTGAAATGTCAAATTTATTTCTATAATTCAGATATACATTGAATATATCGATGAATTCAAAATGTTTCCCAAATATATCAGACACTCGTTTAATCGATAATCAAATTTTTCAAAAATCATTGTAAATGACATTGTAACGGCCTGCTTTGTGTTAACAAAATATTTAAAAAACTTCAAAGGTTTTTTTCCATCATTGCGATTTCTATTTTTGATTAATGGAAAATGTTTGCAATTTTCATTTTTTATTTAAAACTTTATTTAAATTTAAGTCTTCATATATGAAACGTAAAAATATTTTTTTTCACAATAATCCCAATATTTATAATAATAATAATGGAAACTATTTCAATAAAGAGCCTTTGTTTTAATTTTCAACATTTTAGAGTTAAAATCATAAATTTTATATACATTTTTTTTTACCTTTTTTTATCCCATTCTTTAATTCGGATAAAAATTTTATATCTTAAGTCAAAATTAGAGCATTACCCGAATTTGACAGTTGAATGAAGCCAAACAATGAGAGCTGCAGTATCTTTGCTGCGTAATCATTTTGGATACGCCGGAATGCATACAAAGGCTTCACCAGTATGGGAAAATATGTCGCAAAAAAATAATTCATTGGAAGTTATTGCACCACCATCATGTCGACTAGCCGAATACTATCGACCAAAATGTCGATTTGTGCAATATATGCGTCAAGGTGATAATCATAAACATCTAGGCATGGTATCCGAGAATGGTATTAAAATGATTGAATTATCATCAACGACATGCGCTGCAACAGATATGGTAAAGTTTATACAGCAAAGATATTGTATGGATAGTCTACTCGATAATGCACGGTATATGGAAGTAAACGATGTAATGCCAGATATGAAATTATTACCTCCCATTCAATCACCAGGAAAAATAATTGGTGTTGTTAATAACTATTTTGATGGTTGTAATGAACAAAAACTTACCGTACCAAAGGTGCCACAATTTTTTGTTAAATTCAATTCTGCAATAACTGGAGCTCTGGACAATGTGCGAGCGCATCGAATTGCCAAGGTATGAATTATATATAAATGTATATAGATATAGATTATAGATAATACAATTATAGTTATCTATAGCGCATTGATTATGGCTGCCAGTTAGCTGTGGTAATTGGTACTGAATGCCGTCATATACCACAAAAAGTTGCTATGAATGCAGTTTTTGGTTATATGATTGCACAGGATATTACCGCTAGAGATTGGAATGTATTATTGGGTGGACAAACAATTTTAGGTAAATCACTTGATACTTTTTGTCCAGTTGGACCGCTAATTGTGCATAAATGTCATTTACCCGATGTGGACAATTTATGGATTAAAACAATTATTAATGGTGAGGAAAGACAAAATGGTAATACTGGAAATATGATCTTTAAAATTGATTATATTATACATCGACTGTCACAGTAAGTAAAAATGATTTACATAAAAAAAAAACGAGAAAAATGATTTTTTTTATAGCATATAAGAAATGTAAACTTTTTTTTTTGTTGTGAATTAGATTTATGACACTCTGTCCGGGTGACATTATATTGACTGGTACACCGGCTGGCGTTGGTGCCTTTCGGAATCCATCAGCATTTCTAAAGCCTGGAGATTTAATCGAGAGTGAAATACAACACATGGGAAAAATGCGTAATAAAGTCGTGAATCCATATGCTTAACAAAATTCATCTTTTAGGTCTCCAAGATATATATTTTTTTTTTAGGACTTTTTTCTTTCTATATTTAAAATTTGTATAATTCCACCTAAAACAATCAAAATTACTTTTTTTTTTTTTTTTTGTTTGTTTTGATTTGATTTGTTATCATCAATCATAATCAAGCATCATGGGATCTCATATTGACTTGTGTGTGTGTGTGTTTTACAACAACAAGTTAGATAATTGCAAAACAAACTGGCGACGCATATGTGGGAAACAACATAATTTAATTTTACAAATACAATAGACCGCTAGCCGCAGCATGAGCCATCAGTGTATTGGCAGCCTGTTGTGTCTCGAGCATAAGACGAGTCTCCTTCATCCATTCAGCGGCCACTTCACGAGATGCACCTTGCAATAGGTTTAAGTATTTAAGTGCTTGCAAGAAATCACCACGATCCACATGGTATCTGAATCACAAGCAAGAAAAGTTATAGTTAAAAAAAAAGAATAGAAATTAATAAAAGTGTAAAATAAAATATGTATATGTAAAAATACCTAGCCCTGTTTAATATATCATAGGTATCCAATTTACTATAATCAAAGGGTTGATTCTCAAGTTCATCTCTGGAAATGGGATTATCCGGACGCATAATAAATAATGATTGCAAATATGATAGTAAATACATCGGTAGGCTGCTGCCCTGTTCAGGCACCAAAGCCAAACGACGCGCAATGCGCTCCACATTTATAAAACGTTCACGTAACGCATCCTCAGGAAAAACACCACGCTCCTTAGCTTCTACGGGCAAATTGGCTAAGACAGTATTAACCAATTCGTCACCCTCTGCACAAGTAAATGAAAAAAAAAAACAATCATAATTAGTATATAATAAAAAAAAAAAAAAAATTTAACTTACTTGACACTTGGGCAATGGCATTAATCTCGCTTCTGAGGGGTCGCAGCTTATCCTTATAATGCACACCGGGTGTGGCAGTACGTACCGAAGCCCACAATGCTTGGCAAGCAGCCCACAAGGCTTGCGCCTGGTTAGCTGAGCGTTCATTTTCAGCACGTTCTAAAAAGACGTGATAAAAAAAATAAAATAGATTAGATAACATTTTAAATTGAATAGAAAATATAAAATATATAATGTTGAGATTATATTGAGCATATGGGAAAAATACCTTGAAACTCCGCGTCTATTTCTAAAGTAAAGCAGCATTATAGGGAAATATATAAATGTATGAGACAAGCAATAACTCTCGACTACTAAGAGAGACTGATATATCGAGGCTAATATTACGATTCTTATAATTTACATACCAGCGAGTGCAGCATCCATACCACGCAGCTTGCCAAGCATAGCAGCTAGTTGCAGCTTATAGTTGGCCTTTTCGGCTGCCAACTTATCGTCCAGTTCACGCTTAAAGCCACGCATTAATTCCGATTCACGTTGTGCCACAACATCTTTAAGATGATCTGTGTGAGCTTCCGTTTGTTTTTTCAGCTGCTTACGCAATTGCTTATCAGCTTCGGCATGGATTTGAAGTATCTTCTTTTGATTCTCAACAGCCAATTTACGTTTCTCGGTCTCCAAATGATAATCGAGCTGAGCGCGTAATGCATCGGAACTATTATCGGCACGCAATGAAGCTATTGCACGTTTCAAACGTATTTCACCATCGGTCTGCAAACGTTGCAACTCCTTTTGGTAGGCGAGAACATGGGAATACGCATGCAGTATGAATAAATCCAAATCCTCTTTGGGTAAGTTCAATTTCTTTTCGTTGAGTTTAAGACCCGGAAAGAGGCCTTCGATTTCGTCAATAAAATAATTACGTGCTTGCTCAACGCTACGCCAATATTTATCAGATACATTCACTGTATCCTTTTGTTTATAGAGCTCATCCTTAGCATTGTTTATGTGACCAACCAATTTCGTTATCTTATTGCGCACCTTCTCTACATTACTTTCATTCTGGGCTGTGACTGCTTTACTCAATGCAATCTCACAACTTTCTGTAATATGAAATTATGATTAGATATTGCAATCAAAATCAAAATGAAAATAAAAATATTATATTATAAAATTTCACTTACCAATCTTTTTTTGCGCTTCTTGTGCAGCACGCTCGGCTACCGATACTGCTGAATCACGTGCATTAGCACGATTCCTGAGTGTACTCCACAGTGAGTTCTCACCATGCTCGACCGCTCTATCCACAACACTGAGCACATCATCATTAAATCTGTAAATATCAAAAACATATATTTTATATAATATGCGTGGAGCGTAGGTAGATAATATTAATATACTTCTTTATAACAGCGATGGCTTTGTTATATTCCTTGATGGCCAATTGCGCGGATAATTCAATTTCTTTTTCTAACTCAACAACTTCTTGTGGTAATGGTGGTACCACATTGGATTGAGCCGGTTTCGGGGCCCCACCAACAGCTGGTTCACCTTTAACATCCGTTTTTATTGTTTCGACCTTTGCAACTGGAGCCTGTGATGAACTCTGTGGCGATGATTCTATTTCGTTTATTTCTTTCTTTCCCTCACTCGATTTGGCTGTCGTTGGTTGTACATCGGGGGCACTGTTGCCACCAAAGAAACCTGTTACTGTGGATGTAACAGAACCAACAGTATCGGCAACCGTTTGGTAAGTCGATTTAACTTGATCGAATCCATCGCCGACACTTTTTGTGAATTCTTTAAAAGGCGGATCCTCCATGAGCGTCACTTTAATGACCGATTCAGCACCAGGCACATTCTTTTCAACCATTTTACGGAAATCTTGATCATATCTAAAAAATTGTGTAGCCACACAATATTCAGAAAATAAAAGGGGATGCTTAAAATTTTAAATAAATTAAAACTCACTTTGCATAGGTTATAACGCCACCGACTGCGGCCAGTGGTGTCAATAGGATCATCACTTTGCCAAAGCCAGCTTCGCGCATATGTGGCGGTGGAGGAAGTTGTCTGTCCCTTTGTTGACGATGTCCACTGCTGCCATTATTTTGGCTACTTTGCTTGCTATAGTGTCTGCTGCTTGCTGGAGGCACTGTGCGCTAGAAAGAGATACAAGAAATAACCAAAAAGTCCAATTGGAATCGATAATTCATTCCAATTGGTAAGGTCTAAGTTTTTACTGGAAATCTTGTCATTTTCTTTGTATATTAAATGCACTTTGTAGATGACATAACAAGCGCTCTTGTATTTTTTGCCAATTGGCATTGTTTGTGGGTAAGTGCGGGAGGGGAGGGGAGATTGTTGCGATTGAATGATCCAATAATTTTCACAAAATCACGCGCTTATTACCTGAATTGCACACTTGCATTGATCTATAACAGCCAGTCGATACATTATATAGCCGCAAAATTTAGCTAATTTTACTTGATGGTGTATGCTGTAGTCCCTAACCGGCGGCGTGAATAATTTTCCAGCCCAATATCTCTTCAACGACAAAAATTGGCTGGCGCTGGCAAGTTTGCCGTGTATGTTGTGTGCACGTTTACATGTGAATGCCAAACGATTGTTGGATTCTTCCATTCGTGCAATAAGGTTTAAAATAAAACGTGGATTATAATATTAAATACACATAAGAACTTATTTAATTTAAATTTTAAATCTGAAATGACAGAAAAAAATTTAGGCAAAGTAAGCAAACATTTTGCCAAGACTGGAGAAATATTATTTCTTATATACGTATAACAAAACAAAGCTTAAAATATTTATATATGAGCATACTTTGCATACAAAAAAAATATTAATTAGGTTATAGCGGTTTTTAATCTAAATCAATATTTTTGGTTTAAATTACTACACAAAAAAAAAAATTTCAATTATTGTGTTAGCGCATATCTAACATTTGTACTATAAGAAAAATTAGCTAAAAATAAAATAGCTAAAATGCCAACACTTTCAGCAGCTACAATTACACGGGAATGGCAATTGCGCAGACATGTGTTGACAGCTGAACAGCTGATAAGTTTGAGCTGTTACGCGACTGTTTCATCAAATATAATTATTGTTAAATAAAAAAAATACAATATGCTGCGTAACCTAGTTAGTGTTGGTAAGCTATAACCATATATTAATCAACATAAATATAAATATATATTTTTATTATTTTGATTAACAATAGCTTTTCGCAACGTCTGTCGCATACAGCCGGCTATCGCGTTGCAGCAAACGCAACGAGCAAATTTCAGTCAATTGATCAGAGCAGCTGCTACAATTCAGCCAAGTTTATTGCCCAACTCTAACCTGACATCGACACCAGCAACAGAATCCCAGTTACAATTACAGCTGCCAGTTGTTGCAGTGCAACCAGTGCGCACCGTCACAAAGTTCTCACTAATTAAAGGCAAAAGGAAAAGTGTTAAAGCAGTTCTCAAACGTTTCAAGCGTCTCGATTGGGGCGCATGGATTAGAACACATTCTGGCCGACAAAAGAAACTATTTAAGAAATCATCTGAACTGCGCCGTCGTCTGCGTCAACATGTCTTTACCAATGCCACACAAAGTTGGCTGCTGGACAAGATGGTCACCAACTATTGGCGACGTCCCAAGCATTATATCGATGATCCCTATGCTCCCTATCATAAACGTGACGAATATTTCGCAACCAAATCGAAAACATTTAAAGTGTAAAATTAATTCATTTAATTAAATGCAAATTATTGTTTATTATTATTTAATAACTTTTGTAACATATTTGATCAACAATTGACATGATTCGCCTTAAGGTGCAACAACTGTGTTAGTCATTGTTCCCAGACCAACAATTTCGGTCTTGATGACATCGCCGGGCTTCAAATACTCTGGTGGACTACGATGCATGCCAACACCTTTGGGTGTGCCCGTTAAAATGATGTCGCCGGGCAGCAATGTAATTGATCTAAAAATATATTCAAACATTTTAAGATCACAATTTGACGACTCTTTTCCATTACTCACTGTGTTAGCCTGTTGATGACATCATCAATCTTATAAATCATATTTCCCGTATTGCCATTTTGTTTCTCCACATCATTGATCCATGTCTTCAATGGCAAATCATAGACATCTTTGACCAAACTCTTGTGCACAATTGCTGGTCCTAATGGACAGAATGTATCCATAGATTTACCTAATAAAAATTGTCCACCATTGCGTTCCTTTTGCCAGTCACGTGCTGAAATATCCTGAGCAACGCTATAGCCAAAAACATAATCGAATGCCTTCTCCTTAGGCACTTGACGTGCGACCTTCCCAATGACGACCACCAATTCAACTTCCCAGTCAATTTTCTGTATGAATATAAATATGTATGTTTTACTCTTATCTCGATATAGTTATCTAAAGCGCTTTGCTTATACACACATTTGATGCTTGATGTGCTATGACGTTATCTTTTGGTCCCACCAACGTATTGTTGTATTTACTAAAGAACATTGGTTCCTTTGGTGCCGGTTTATTCTGTTCATCACAATGATCCTGATAGTTTAGGCCAATGCATATGATTTTACCTGGATCTGTCAATGGTGGCAACAGTGTGACGCAATCATCTAAGGCAAGCTTTGGCTGCGCTTTTGCCTTTAGTGCAAGCTCATCCAAATTGGGACTTTGTGAAATTAAAGTTTTTAGGTCACTCGGTACACCTTCAACGCCCGTCAAGTCGACCAAAGACTTTTGATCATCGGCCAACAGACCAAGACGTTTGGCTAAATCACCTTTGCGCAAATATTGTACGAAACGCATTCTGGCAGCCAACATTTAGAACTGATTGAACGATCAAAATGATCGACGACTTTACGACAAGCTACACTTGAAACAAATGGCGTAAAAGTATTACGTGTTGTGTTACGTTAAAGCAAAATAATAACTGAATATTGTACAACACTGGCCGAACAGGTTTGACAATATCTGAATGGAATATTACTTACTCTTCAGGGGTGAGGTATTCTTAAAGCTATAAAAGCTTACACTAAAAGCTTCTTTTTTTTTTTAAATACTGAAGCTTGGCATGAGAGAACAAGTTAAAATTATTTATCATTTGCTTGAATTGAATTTTAGGGGATTTATTTATTTTTATTTATTTATTTCAATTTGATGAACGTCAACAAATATTTACAATAATTTCTAAAAAAAAAAAATTGTAATTATATTTTTAAATATTTATTTAATAAAAATAAAATCAAATTAAAACATAAATTTTAATTATAAATAAATATTTAATTTAAAGTAAACAAAAAATTTACAAATTATGAAATGAATTTTTCTTTTCAGCAATTAAATCAATTTCATTTATCACTTCAGTTAATATAAAGTTTCAAATGATTTGAATTAATGTTGAAAAATCTGTAACAATTTTCTGCCTTCCATAAAGTATTGGATAATTGATTGATTGATTGTAATTGAAGGAACTTTAAGCCTTAATTTTAAAACAATATTCGTAAATTTCTTGTTTTAAAAGCACCAAATTTGTTTAATCCAAAACACAGTGCAACTCTCAAATTGTATAACATCGTTTCATCATCATTATTATTATGAACATCATTCGAATTAACTATTTAGTACAATGCCAATGTGTTAGTCACTACCCGCCGTAGCATTGTTGCTTTTGAACTTGTCCAATAATTCGAAACGCCAGCGCATATAAGCTACACGCATACGATCCCAAACATTTTCCACAGAGTCCATTGCGGGGCGCACATCCAGTAGCGCAAAGCGATAATCCTTGTCAATGAGACCGCCATCATAATAATCAATAACATAGCGTACATCCTTGCCACAACGATCCACAATCCAATCATGGCGATCAAACGGAAGTTCATAGCTATAGATATGAATTTATTATTAGTATATTATCCATATCAAAATTTTAAGTTCATAGACTCTTACCCTAACCAACTGCGGAAACGTGCACGTGGACTGAAATCTTTGGCTTTGCCGCCGAAACTTTTAAGTCGTGGATTGCCGCATTCTTTGGCATGCAATGCTTCCCATTTGAGCACTTCCTGCCAAGCTTGCTCATTGTTGGCATTGTGTATGCGTATTATATCGCCCATATCTTTCTGTGATACATCCTCATTCTTCCAGCGCCATCCCTTACGCAACATGGCATTCCAGAACATTTGCTGACTGGGATATTGCCAGAATTGTACGGAGCCATCTTCAGTCACCTTTGGTATTGACGATGTTTGACGATCTGTGGGCAATGGAAAGGGTTGATCTGGTGCTGGCTGTTGATTGGCCGGTGGCATCATATTTAATGGATTCACATCGCTATTATCTGTATTATTATGTTGTATGGGACACTCAGAGGCCGATGTCATTTTCGGATGTGGTGGTACACTAGAAACAGATGCCGCATTATCGCCCTTCTGATGCATTGGACATTCTGGAGGTGGGTTAGCACCAGAGCTGGACATATATTTAGCATGATCGGCAGGCATGCTCTTTGATGGCTCCATGTAGACTTGAGTTAAAGCTGTATTACCCATGTTTCCGAATTGTGCAACAATTTCTGAAAACAAGAAACTAGAATTTAAAACTGTGTCACAAGTAAAATTGTTGGCTAACAGTTGCGTAACTGCTGCAAATGCATTTAATGTGCATACTTTGCACTATTTGCATGACTTAACTCACTTTATTCTGTTGCTCTGTATAAGTATTAACTTTTGTCTTGTTTACAAATTGATTGTTATATACTTTTAATTAATCTTTTTACTATTCATTTTTGCAAGCGACTGCGAACAAATACCAAAGTGTCAAAATGAAGCGAGGTTACACATAGAGTTGCCAGATTTTTTTTTAAATAAATTTTTTCTGCAAAATTTACGGAAACCAAAACTGTTTGTTTTATTATAACACAGAAGGCATTAAAATCAAAGCCTAACTTATGTTTAGTTATTTAATTAAAGTAATACAATTGCATCAAAATCGATAAATCTGACAAGATGTTAGTGTTAATCAGCAAAAAAAAAAAAACTTTGGCGTTTATCAACACTAAACACACAGGCCGATATTGTTTTTGGATAGATATTAGATTTTCATATTTAAAAGTAAGTAAATATTATGTGTAAATGCAATTGTTATTAATTTGTGCGGCAACATTTGACTTTCCCAGTTGTGCTACTATAACAAATGTAATATAGACAAAATTAATTGCATTTTAACTGCAAATTATTGCAAAAAAGCAAACAACAACACACAACGTTCGTGTGATGTAACAACAAAAGACAGCAAAAAAAATTATATGCCAACAACAATTTGTGATTAATTGCTTTATATATATTTTATTAATATATTTATTATATTTTGAATATACAGCATGACTGCCGTGTTTCGTGTAGGCCTGGTGCGGCTTGTTAGCCGCGGTGCCGCTGCGCCAGCCACATTGCTGCAGGCTCAGACAACTGCGCTGCCCGCTGCCTTCATGCAGAAGTGCAATATTTCCGGCAGAACAATGAGAGGTGGTCCCCGAGTGCCCGCTTGTCCTCCATATCCATACAAAACGAAGAAATATGGCGTCTTCAATGCAATGTTTGACAAAACTTCAAAACGTTTCGATGAGAACTCAAAAGTTATTTGCGTTGAGGGACCAATTGCTGCAGGTAAAACGAAGTTTGCCCAGGAGTTGGCTACCGAACTCGATATGCTTTATTTCCCGGCTGTCGATATGGATTTAATTTATATTAATCCATATGGTTTCGATATGCGTAAATTGGATCCTGAGATGCCACCCAGCTGCCGCAGCTATGATGTGCGTAATTTCTGGAAGGATCCCAATCATGATCTGGCCGCCTTATTCCAGATTCGCATGTATATGCTACGCTATTCTCAATATATTGAAGCACTGCAGCATATCTTCTCCACCGGTCAAGGTGTCGTCCTGGAGCGTAGTCCCTACTCGGACTTTGTTTTCATGGAAGCCATGTATCAACAAGGTTACATTTCACGCGGTGCACGTTCCGTTTATAATGAAATCCGTCAGAATACAATTGGTGAGCTATTAAAACCACATTTGGTCATCTATCTGGATCTGCCTGTTGATGCAGTACAGAAGCAAATCAAGGCACGCAACATTGAGGATGAAGTCAAGTCCAAGGTGTTCAGTGAAGCTTATCTGCGCAACCTAGAAACGTTGTACAAGCAACAGTATCTTAAAGATATTTCTGGACATGCTGAGCTCCTCATTTACAACTGGACTGCTGGTGGCGAAACTGAAGTTGTTGTTGAGGATATCGAACGCATCGATTTTCTGCGACATGAAGTTGATCCGCATAATAAGAAAATGCTCGATTGGCGTTTCCCATTGGAGACCGAATGGTGTGAGGCTCGCCATAAATACTGCCATGAAAGTTCCGATCTGATGAATTATTTCAATGTGCCACGTTTCGATGTGCCCGAATTGTTGCGCTCTGCCGACGATAGTAAAGTCTGGCGCGATGTCTGGTATAATGTAAGCTAACTGTTATTTATATTTTATCTAATCTGAAATTTAATTCCATTAACGTTTTTCATTTTATATATAGGCGCCTGGCATGAAGTATCGTCCTGGATACAATGAGGATGCCGGTGATACTGGCATATTGACGAAAACTAAAGTAGGCATTAATGAGGCCGTCTAATGAGGTGCTGTTTGTGTATGCTTTATAAACTGATGGCGAGATGTGTTAATTATGTAATAAACAATCTAGTAAAATAACGGTAATGTTTTCGCTTAAAATCCTCAAAGTTGTTTATTTCATATATCAAGTTTTCAAAATGAATTTTCTTGCTGTTTTGCTGCAATTGGTGAATATTTATGGAAAAAAAGTTTGTGAAAATATGTGACATTACTTGATTAAATGGCAAAACATAATTCAACAATTAAATTAATGTGATTTGGTTTAGTGATAGTTAAATTTCTCTATGTGCAGAATTTGAATTCCAGATTTGCTTTCAATTTTGAATTTGCGCAGGCAAGTGCAAAACTTACCACGACATATACAGCATACTTTTAGGCTTGATATTTTAACAAAGTTTTAACGAAAGAAGTTAAGAAAGTTGCAAAGTGGAAAGAATCTGCATACAGCAATACATAAACACATGTAGACACGCACGCGTATATAAAAAAAAAATATATATATATATATATATATATTCTGCGATCACTGCAGACCATGCGCGTGCGTACACAGCTGCTATCAAATTGACAATGACGCATATTCTGTGTTGCACTCTATTATATAGCACTTGCTGCCGAGCATACGGACCGAATTTTGAGCGAAGTTTTTTGAGAGATAGTGTGATGCCTCTCAGTGATGACTCTCAGTGTCAAATTATTATTTGCTTAGCGCTTAGTGTTAGTAGTGAGAAACTCGAATATTGGTTTGTATTTGCATTTGTGTTTTTTTTTTTTCTCAATATTGAGAGTGAAATATTGCAAGTGAAATGATGAGAGAAAAAACTCAAGCGCAAGTCTTTAAAGTTAAAGCAAGTTAAAGATTATATTAATATAGCTAAATTAAAGTCAGTCGAGCGAATTACAGAAACAACTAGAATTATATTTATTTTAAAAATGTTTTAGTAATTTTTGTTTTTTTTTTTTTGTTATTGTTATTGGAATTGGAAAATACACTTGGCTTGCGTGTTATATGTTATGTTTTTATATATGGTAAATATATATAATAATTTGTACAATAAATGTGACGTTTTATGTGTGTGTGTCTGTGTGTGTATGTGTGTTTATCACACATCATATATGGAACATTAACGCTTTAAAATATGATACGTCACTTCTATCGCTGTTTTCATTGTTCTCATTAATCACTATCATAATCATTTTTACCACCAGCACCACCAACAGATGTTAGTGGACGACGTGATTCCTCATCGGAACCATAGACAACATCTTCATCAGAATCATCAATCATTGAAATGGCCGGATTATCTTTAGTTACAGCTAATTCAGCTTGTGCAAAACGACCATCTGGCGAATACACATACGCCATGGTGTACAAATAAAAATTTAATAATCCATAGAAACACATAAATTGTGCTGAACTACGATACGTTGTATTCAATGAGGCAACAAAATTATCCTCTAAAATGCCAAAACCAAAGCGACATGTCGTCACTGTAATCGATATGGATAACACAAAGAGCATCAGCAACGTTAGAAACTTTAAACGAATATCTGTGGGAATGTGGGAAATATAAATTATAATGATAATGAAATTGAACTTTACAAAATCAAAATTTATATTTACCAAAGTAAGGCATGGAACGTAATTCTGTATAGGCGCGTAGCAGCAAAAGTCCCAAATACAACAAATACATGCAGCAGGCAATATAGAAAAATGTTTTTAGACCCTGAAAAAAATAATTAAAAAATTATATATAAAATATTTAAAGTTCAATTTAAAGCTAAAAAAAAATCTTACATTATAATTTTTGGTATCGACAAAATGACTATATGTAGGATCACGTAATTCATTGCATTTCTCCCATGTGGCAAGTACAATGGCACAAAGCCAAATTGGCAGCACAACAATTATTTTAACTAAATAAAAGCTAACAAAGCGTCGTTCATTCTGCCTTAAGCCATGATAAATGCATAGCCAAAACATGAGTAGAGCACAAAGAAATGTTGCCTGTAACACAGCATCTAACATGCCGGGTAACCATGAGTTTATCAAGAATATCAATGGAAAGAAAGGATCTACAAGAAAAATAAATAAATAAATATTGAAATATAGAATATATAATAAATAATAAATATGCATTTTTATACTAACTATCATAAAGTAAGAGCAATGGAAGCAGCACGGATATCCATTTCTGTTCAATAGACCAATCATACACCGGATATTTGCGTAATGTATGTGCATACCAACACTGGAAAATGAGAAGGAAATGAAGAGTTATAAAAGATCTATAAACTATAGTAAAACTTCAACTTACGATAACAATAAATGTAAAGAGCAGAAAGATAAATCTAAACCAAATTTCAATTTGTGTAAACTCTGCACTATAAGTCTTAAACTAGAAAGAAAATTTCATATAATTAATAGTTAAACGTAATCCAAGATGTGATCTACACTTACATAGAATGTAATGGCACGTATATTATATTTCTGATGAAATGTCTCAAGTCCCAGGAAGCGTACTGTGATTATATAGTGTGCATAATCAAGAAAACCCAAATGCATAACGGTAAACTCCTCACAATCATTACGCACACAGAGTAAATGTCGTGTACGATTATGTGTAATGCCGCTGCCAAGAACATTCAATGGTTTATGCTGCTCACTGATGCCTTCAATATTGACACTAATCTGGAAACTCTTGTCATAGCGTTCATCTATAAATAAGAATAAGTAGAATTAGGCGCTCTCTCTTTATCTCATGCTTAGTGTTTAACTTACCATCATTATTATCAGTTATTAATTTGGCTATTAGCCACAATTGTTGCGAGTAGGTTGTCATCAATGGTGACTTCATGGCAAATGGTCCAGTGGCTAAAACTGTTTTACTATGTGCTAATGTTGTATTTGCCAATATTTGTTGTGCTGTTAATGCATCTGTTGCTGTTATTGGCGGACCAGTTAAACCAATAATAATGCCAAGGCCAAAGCATGTAAAAAATCCAAGGAATACCATAACGAATTCACGTTTATGCATTGAATACATACGCATATGTACAGATCTTTCACATCGATCATGAAAAAAGGCAGGCGATATATATTTATTAAATTCACTAAATAAATCACTAAATTGTGACAATGAATTCTTCAGACGCAACAAAAGGCCACCGGATGGTAAATGATAGGCATAGCCCAAACCTGAGGTATCTGTTGGCGTTTTAGCCATAATTGGTTAGTATTCTTTTTGGCTTAATTGATTAATGGAAGTGATATTTGGTATTTAGCTGCTGGTTGATTTTGTTTTTTTTTTTTTTTATTTTGTTAAACATTCAACATTTATTCGCTGATGCATTTTCTCTTGCAATGCTAATCAAACTTTTACAGTTATTACGACATTGAACATTGAATGCTGACATTGAAATTTCACTTAATTTTCTCTTTTTTCTTTCCTTTCTTTTTTTTAATTATTTTTATTTCTTTTTTGTTTTATTTTATTTTTTATTTCTGTTACAATTTCGTTGCTGTTTTGTGGCTGCTGTGAAAAATTATTGATTTCTGCATATGTTTTGCTTACAATGGGCGCCATATTGCACAGTTTTACATGCACTGCGCATGCGCCCTATGTTATCAGTTTGAGCTTGAGAAAATGTACAAACAACAAAAAAAATGTAAACAAAGACTTTTTTTTTTTGGTCACGAGTTGAGCTGTGAACGCGTTCTATATATATATATTTTTTTTTTTTTCTATTTTCTTTGTTATTGTGTCTGTACAAACTTTAAACTTATAATTAATTTGACATTTATTTATCTATTTATATATATATACTATATATAAATATTCTTGATCTTTAATCCCAATATTTAATTTGACCATCCCAACCGGCAGTCACTAATTTGCTTGCCTCATGCGGATGCCATAATGTACTTATGCAGACACCATCATGCGCTTGCCATTTCTTATACATTTTCGTTGTCTTCCAATCCCAAATATAACATTTACCATCACCATCACCTGATACCAAATAACTCATATCTGGGGAAAAGTCCAATTGACAAGCATAACCAGAGACCATATGACCGGTAAATGTTTTTTTTCGATTCATTTTGAAACGATTCAAGGCTGAGAATATGACAATTTTATTATCAAGCGATTGGCATGCCATCCATTTGCCATTTGGTGCTAAGGTGACAGCTGGCATGGAATGCATAGTTGGATCAGCAATATATTTCATATCTACAGGTATATCCCATTCCCAGATGCGCATAGATTTGTCATCGGATGTGGTAACGAAACGACGATTATCATCAACGAATGTAATTGTGCTAACTGAACCCAAATGACGATCATATTCCTGTACAATATCACCACTGCGTGTATCCCACTGTGCAAGAGGAAGAATAAACAATTAGTTGACACACTCTCTATGTTATCTGTTGCTACTTACACATATAATCTTTTTGTCCGATGTTCCAGCCACAAATAGATGCTGTTTACTTGCATCCGGATGAAATTTAACACAAAATGGCATTTTACGTGTTGTAAATCGTGAGACAACGTCGCCAGTTTCAGCATCCCATAGTTTTATATAACGATCATATGATGCTGATAAAAAATTTGTTCCTTTATTATTCCATGCAATATCTTTGATTGCCTGACGATGACCACAGAATGTGCGTACACAGCGTCGATCACCATAAACTTCCCAAAGTTTTACACGATTATCCATTGAACCGGATAGCAATAAATGTGCTGTCTTTGGAAACCAGCGTATGGATGAGATGCCTTTGCTGTGCCCGGACCAGGTGTGTATGTGAGCTTTGGGTAGAAAACATTTTGTTGGTGGTGCATTGGAGCGTAAATTGACGCCAAGATCGTGTGGTGCATGCAGATATGAACGTCCTTGATAATCGTAGGCATCCTTGACTGTAATAATGAATTGTAGATAATTAATGAATGCTTTAAGGAGTTCTGTATATACTTACTGTGCAATGTTGACTTCTCCTCGAGCGGCTTATCTTCAGGTATTCGTCCACGTTTATGACGTTTCGATAGCATCTCATCCAGTTCAGCACGTTCTTGATCATTGGGTTTAGCGACTGATACTTCATTTTCATATTTACCCCATGGTCCAAGAAAACCTTCAACATCTTCGGGATTATCATTTTTCTCTTGTTTACGCATTTTCTTTGGCTTTGGCGGCTCGAAAACTGTTTTACCATTATCATCATATGCTGACTGTAAATCACCGACAAACGATTGACCATCAGCCGTAGCATCTACTGTGGGATCTAAGGCATAGCCATAGGTATGGAAAGTTCGTCGTTGATTCTCAAATTCAAATGCATTAATATGCGCCTTCTCGACGTAGCCAGCAAGTGTATTGCGTGGTGCGCGCTGTTGCATTGTTAGATTTGGATGCTCTGGTCCTTTGACTGGTGCATACATTTCATCATAGCGTGGATTATATGTGATTTCTTTTAATGTTGGATCAAGTGTTCGTGCAACGGCTACAGCACCTAATGGTACTACTAGGGGTGCAGCACAAACTGCTAATGTTGTTGACAGCGAATGTGTTTTATCCACTGGCTTTAAATGTGCAGTTAATTCTTCACTTTGTTTTTCATCATCGCGTTTCGTTTGTTGTTCATTGTCCGAATCACCGGATTCGGATGAACTACCGTAGGATTGTAATCCTAACATATTTATTTTGTTTTTCTTTTGTTTGTTTAGAAAAATGTACGCACTATTTCCGTATACCGATTAACAAAATGTTGTAAATATATTAGAAATAAAGCATATAACAGAAAAATGCAAAAGTCTATAGACAATTCCATCAAACTTGGCGTTTCTATGCCAGTCTACAAAACCGTTGTGAATGTCAAATTTAGATATGTGAGTTTTGTATACCAAAAACTCGGTCAATTAAATTGGGTCAGGTTAAATGCATGTATCTCACAAATATATTATGTACAGATATATATATATCTATACATGCGCAATATGCATATTTATAAAATTAATAATTCCTTTTTACACATCTTTTTAAATGTATTATTTTATTTAAAAATAAGCAATATATTATAATAATTTTCATATAATTGGAATACAGATACCCAATATCGATGACAGCTATAGAATGTTAGGCTTATATCGATATATTGCATGCCCAGCTGTGCCGAAACGTTTAATATTTTGTGTGAATGGCAATAGTTGATAACTCTCAACACGTGCGCGGTTGTTTTATTATAAATTTTTTCATTTAGTTGAATTTAAATAGAATTTTTTACTCAATATGTCGATAAGAGAAAAGCTTTTAATGAAGAAAATTGTTAAGCGTGAAAAAATGAAGAAGGAGCTTACACAAAAGAAAGGAAAAGTCAAACCTGTTAGCACCAGAACCGCCAGCCACAAAGGCGGGTAAAGGCAACGTGAAGAAGCAGCAAAAGCAAAAGGCTCCAAAGCGGCATGTGGAGGAAGATGAAGGTATGTGTATAAATTCGTTGAAATTAAATTATTATTAAGGTAACTAAAGTATGCTACTTACATGATTAATAGATGACTTGGAAGATGATTTTGAAGAAAAGCCACAGCTAAAAAAGAAACAAAAGCCACAACAGAAAAAGAAACAAATTGAGGTTGCAAATTCAGATTCGGAATCAGATGAGGAAGACGATGATGAGGATGAACAGGAAGATGTTGACGAGGAGGATGAAGAGCAAATGGACAGTGAAGAAGGTTTGTTTACAATTCATTTAACATGCGTGCTGCCATTTCTTGATGATTTGAAGGCGAATTTGAGCTCCACAAAAGCAACGCGTTATTGTTGACACGTGGATGCCATGAGATTAGTTTATAAAACCAACTGAAATTGCTTTATGTCTACATTTGATTGCTTTATGTGAATTGCTAACTTATTTTATTATACAATTGCAGCATCTGAAGATGATCAAGAGGAGGAGGAGGAGGAGGATGATGACGACGATGATGTTGATGATGATGATGATGATGATGTACCCGTTCCGGCCAAGAAATCCAAACTAAAGACGAAAGCAGAGACAGCAAAAACAAAGGCAACAACAACAAATGGCAAATTTTCAAAAGATGATGTACCCTTCACGGTAGAATCTTCATTGAATGCATTAGACTATAGAGATTCAGATGATCGCAGCTTTGCATCACTGAAAGGTGCCGTCTCTGAGGCAACATTACGTGCAATTGAAGAAATGGGATTCACTGAAATGACAGAAATTCAATCAAAGTCATTGACACCCTTGCTCAAGGGACGTGATTTAGTTGGAGCTGCACAAACTGGTTCAGGCAAAACTCTTGCTTTCCTTATTCCAGCCGTTGAATTGATTAACAAATTGCACTTTATGCCACGCAATGGCACCGGTGTCATTATCATATCACCAACACGTGAATTATCCATGCAAACATTTGGTGTACTCAAAGAATTAATGGCACATCATCATCATACCTATGGTCTGGTCATGGGTGGTTCAAATCGTCAGGTGGAGAGTGAAAAGCTTGGCAAAGGTATCAACATTTTAGTTGCAACACCTGGCCGTCTCTTGGATCATTTACAAAACTCACCAGATTTCCTATACAAGAACTTACAATGTTTGATTATTGATGAAGTGGATCGTATATTAGAGATTGGTTTCGAGGAGGAACTCAAACAGATAATCAATCTATTGCCAAGTAAGTAAACTATGATTAAATTATGTTTCATAATTAATTTCATTTACTCTTTGACATTTAGAACGTCGTCAGACAATGTTATTCTCGGCAACACAAACGGAACGCATCGATGCATTATCAAAATTGGCATTGAAAAAGGAACCAATCTATGTGGGAGTGCATGATAATCAGGAGACGGCAACTGTTGAGGGATTAGAGCAAGGTTATATTGTTTGTCCATCTGAGAAACGTTTATTGGTTCTCTTTACGTTCCTCAAAAAGAATCGCAAGAAGAAGGTTATGGTATTCTTCTCATCATGCATGTCCGTTAAATATCATCATGAATTATTCAACTATATTGATTTACCCGTAACATCCATACATGGCAAACAGAAGCAAACGAAACGTACAACAACATTCTTTCAATTTTGTAATGCTGAATCAGGAATATTACTATGCACGGATGTTGCAGCACGTGGCTTAGATATACCACAAGTCGATTGGATTGTACAATATGATCCACCAGATGATCCACGTGAATATATACATCGTGTTGGACGTACAGCGCGTGGTTCAGGCAATTCAGGACATGCTCTATTAATGTTACGACCCGAAGAATTAGGTTTCTTACGTTATCTAAAGGCAGCAAAGGTGCCACTCAATGAATTTGAGTTCTCTTGGCAAAAGATTGCCGATATACAGATGCAGGTATGTTTGTTGCCCACACACACATACACAAGTACACACACATTCATTGTACATTTTTTCTTTTGATTGCAGTTGGAGAAATTGATAGCGAAAAATTATTTCCTCAATCAATCGGCCAAGGAGGCGTTCAAATCATATGTACGCGCCTATGATTCGCATCAATTGAAACAAATATTCGATGTGAATACACTTGATTTGCAGGCAGTATCGAAGAGCTTTGGTTTTCTAGTGCCGCCAGTGGTTGACCTCAAGGTGGGCGCTGCCAAGCGACAACGGCCAGAGAAACGTGTTGGCGGCGGTGGTTTTGGTTATTATAAGCAAATGAACGATAGTGGCTCCAAGCAGCGCATCTTTAAGCAGGTTAATCGGGATCAAGCCAAGAAATTTATGCGTTAGTTTATGTGTTTAGCCTATAATAACAACAAAAAGAAAAAAGATTATATAAACAAAAATCTACATATAAAAATGTTTTTTTTTGCAAAATGTAGCTAATAAACTTAAGTGTCTTTATTATTTCACAAGAGACAAGCAACAACAACAGCAACAGCGGCAGCAGAAGAAGAATTTGAAACACATTTCACATTTTGTTGTTGCTTTTTTTGAATCATCATCCCACATCATCAGCCATAAGAGGCGTTTGCGTTACGCCCACACGGATGTGACTTTGCCATATTTGTCGCTTGTTTTGTTTCAATATATTTATTTATCTCGGTGTCCGTTCAGCCGTCGAAATATTTTTTTTTTTTTCCAAAAGTATTTAGTGAGTTTTGCCCAATATGGCAATGAGTTTTTATTTATTTATTTTTTTGTTTTTTGTGAATTTTTCATTAAATTGTTCCAGTTTAAGTTGCTTTAATTTTTCAAATGTTTATCCGGCTAGCTGGCAATGCCACTCAAACTGTAACAGTTTGATGTGCATCGTGTCATGTTGTCCAAGTGTTGTCTTGATGTCAATTAAACATTGTTTATTGCTCAATGAAATTTATTTACGTTTTATTTTTAAGTTTGGCCCACACATCAAACAATTGAAAGAGCATTGAGAAGCTGTAAACAATTTTCTAATCTAAAACTTGTTTAACCCACGATGCACACTTAACGTTCAACATTCACATTTTTAATGCACTGACAATATAAAAATGAAATTTTTGATAAAAGCAGGTAAATAATATCTTTAATATCGGACTTTCGTTCGATTATAAAACTTTCAGCGATACTTGCTCTTGCTCTCAGCCTGCTAGTCTTTTGTGCCTCGTAAATATCAGCAATAATTTGATAGCGTGTAATTCTAAATATCCTATGATTGAATAGCGCCCTCTATGAGATATTTTTGTAAGCTTGTTACTCTTCTTTCAATGCATTTACTTTGCGTATGAAAGTTCTTAATGTTTTTGAATGTTTTTTTTTTCACAAATTTTCTTTTATACTTTATATATTCACAAATGTATTCATAACTTTATATGCCAATGTATTCACAAATCAGAAATGTACATATTCACGAATGTATTTTGTATTGAGCAATATGTATTCACAAATTTATTCACAACTATATTGACAATTATATGCAAAAATGTATTCATTTTCAATAGTATTCACACATATATGCGCAAATGTATTTATGTAATATATTCACACTATTCACAACAGCATTAGTATATAATGTATTCATTATTTATATTTATATTAGCATTCATGAATGAATGTATGCATTTATGAATATATTCACAACTCTATTCACGAATGCATTCATAATTTTATTCACAGATGCATTTGCAAATTCATTCATAACTCTATTCATAAATGCATTTACGAATATATTCAAAACACTATTCATAAATGCATTCATGAATGCATTCACAACTCATAAATGCATTTATGAATTCATTCACAACTTTATTCATAAATGCATTTACGAATATATTCACAACTTTAAATGTATTTTACGAATATATTCACAACTTTATTCATAAATACATTTACGAATGCATTCACAACAATATTCCAAAATATATTTACAATTTCATTCATAACTTTCTGTATAAATGATTTTACGCATAGCTTATCAAATCTATTCATAAATTTATTCACCTCACTATTCATAATGCTAAGCAACAGCTTGCTTGGCTTAACAGATAAATTAAGAAATTAATGTTGAGCTTAATGAAACTAGGCAACAAATTAAATTTCTATGTATTTTTAATTTTTATTTTGTATTGTGGGCGTACAAGCTAGCCACGCCCCCACTTTACGCCTACGCTTATAGTTTTTTAACAGTTGACTGTGAATTGGTTACAACTTGTTTAAGCCCCAAAAGTCAAGCGAATGTTTCTGTGAATGAACATCACGCAACAAAAAAAAAGTTTTAACATTTTTTTTTATTTTTTTTGCTTCAATTTTAATTTCATTCATGCGACTACGTTGAGTATATTCATGAGTATTAAGACATGTTGCTGCTGCTGGTTGTGCATATGAAACGAGAAAAATTTATGAATGAAATTATTTTTTATGTAGTTAACCTACAAAAACTTGTCACATATGAATTGTGTGTGTGTGTGAGTGTGTGTGTGTGTGTCTCTCTGGCCTGTGTATTTACTATAAGCATTAGTATTCCCAACTGCATCTTACTTCCTCTTTGATGTAACAATAAATTGAAATGGTTAAGTTTTGATTGCCTTAGAACTTGTTCTACTTTAAATGTCGGCAAAAAAAAAAAAACCCAATGAGTTTTTAAAGCGCAGAAATCAATTTTGTGCGTAGGTGTTGCAACTGGTTTGCTGTTCATCTATACAAAAGCGTCTATACAACCAACGCTGTATTTGTGTGTGAGTATTGCATGTGCGTATTGAAAAATTGAACTATGGCCCAAATAAAATACTGTTTAAATGTCCAACAGCAAGTTTGCTGTTAACAAATATGCAATATAAAACTGCTAATTAAACACACACACAGCACACATAGACAACTCATTCAGAGCGGCAGTCAAACACAACCACAGACACACAGATACACAGCCACACAGATATACAGCCACAAAGATACACAGCCACACAAAAATTGGAAAATATCAAGTGCATCATTTTCGACTGCTGGTGTCAAAAAGGAAAAACACAAAAATTTATATTGACAATAAGCCAAATCGAGTGTGTAAAATGCACTTTTCCATGGAAAGTTGCAGTTGCAGGCGCAAAACACGACTAGCAAATACCTTAGATATATTTGTAACTTATTTTATGCAGAATAAATAAAATTTCAAAACAATATTGCGGCTAAACCAAAAAAATTATAATTGAAAAATTTTAATGCTGTATTTTAAGTAGAAATATTCACAGCTGCTATAATCCGAGGTGTATAATGTATGAGTCTGTCAATTTCCCTATTTATGTGCCTAAGCATAAGTTGGTTGGACAACATATTCTTCAGATAGTCTATATAGGGTATAGGTAAAAACATGATACAAGGTATTAAAATGCATTATACAGTGTTACAACATCGTTAGAAAAGAGTTGAAAGTTGTTACATTGCACAAATTTCATATGTAGATGAGAAATATATTTTTAAATTTTATTTCAATAATCTAAAATAAAAATAAATAAATAAAATAAAATAAAAATAGTAAAATAACTCTAACTAATAATAAAATAACTATGATACTTGTAACACTGTTCAAAATTCTGTTAAGTTTTACATAGCGGAAATTTGATAAAAGTAAACAATTTTATTTTTTGAAATTTCATTTTAATAATCTAAAATAAAATAGCTAATAAATCGTATCGTTTATTTTTATTTTTTTTAGATTAAGTATAAATCTTTCTGTTTATTAGCATAATAAAATCTAAAAACCAATAAAAAAATTTCTTAAATATCTCAAACTCAAAATAGATAATAAAAAAAGAATTTCTTAGTAATTAATAGAAAAAATATTTATTATAATTCAAGATTATAGATTTCTGTATTTGATGTTTTTTTTTTTATTTTTAACCACTTCTCGAAATTTCTTTTTGCACATCTTGTTGCACTGTACTTTGGTTAATTATGAATATGTTGCCTAGGCAACTTCCTTATTAGTCCATACATCTGACCGCTCTTTGAGGCCTATAGATTCTGGATTCTGTTGCCCCTTCGCATCTTTGAGGCGACTGTCAAAAACGTATTTCGTATTAATTTTTGCGTATTGCGCAAAAACGTAATAATGTACGCCCCAATGAGCCGCCGTAAAGTCAAAAATGGAAAGTAGACGAGGAGTAAAGGGTCGCCACGATATTTGGTTGTTGTTGTTGGTATTTTTTGGATGTCACAGAGTAATGTGAGGCATATTCACTGCGCACTTTAAGCATGATTATATGCTGCTACTTTTCAGCTGTAGCTTAAAATCTTGGTACTATGAAATCTTTTCTTCCTCACTGTCTGTGATTGAGATCCCATATTTCACTACTGTATAACCGTATATGCTACCATAATGACCCAAATATAATATACATCTGTATTTGTATGTATGTATGGGCATAATAAATATTAACATATGTTTGAATGCAGGTTTTAAGCCTTACAGATTATCAACCCACGGATGAAATTACGTGTCTTTTTGTCCGTTACGATTCGAAATTTTCAAACCTAACAAAAATATTTGTGTTAGTTGTGCGTTGTACCTTGTGTAGGTGTCAAAAAAAAATAGAGAAAATGAAAAAACAGAAAATCAACTAAATCGAAAAACAATAATCATACAATGTCTAAATCTTTACGCGCTATGACACATATAATTCATTCAATGGCAATAAAATTTGACTAGATATGTTTTTATATGTGTGCACTGTGAGAAATTTATTGAAATTTTAAAATCTCTTCATATACATAGATGCAATGCTTAACATGAGGTTTGAAATTATTTAAGATTTTTAATATTAATTGAAAATTAAATATAAAATAATAATTAAAAAAAAATAATTAACATTTTAATTGTATATTTTATTTTTATTTTTTTTTTAGAAATCAAATTTAAAAAATAAATTAAATTTTTAATAGTTAAAAATATAACAAGTCATTGTCATTTTTTTTTTTTCAGTGTATTTATGTTATGCCTGGCAAACGGCCCACACACACATGTCCATTCCAAGGTGCACGCAAAGCTGTTGGTCAGGTCGTACAGTCGGTCGATTGTCAGTTGCTATATGTAGGTGGGCGCCTGCTTTCCACTTCCTTCACTTGTTCCCCGGACACGTTTGCTACTTCAATCGAATGAAAACTTTCACGCCGCTATTTTTTTATTTTTTTTATTTTGTGCATGCGGGTGCGCTGTGTAAAGTAGCCGCTGGTGTTGACTTTTTGCGGAATATACGAAATACGCTGGATCCACAATATCTGAAACGCATTTGCAATGGAAAGTAAAAGTTGTAACTGTCCAGGGTCTCATATATGGTGTGTCGCCATCGCCATCGACATCAACATCACCGTCGCCATCGCCAGCGACATTGCCAATTGCATGCGAATGCCAATTTTTCCCACATACATTTATATGTTTGAGCATTTTGGCTCAAAGGCAAGTTTAACACCAACGTTTGGCTTTTGGCCGCACATTTCAAATTAACAACAACAACATCTCAATACAACTACGGGTGTAATTTGCATAGGCTTTTGGCCAAATGCCCACATATTTGACAAAAGTTTTCTGCTCGGTTCTAATCGCATTCGTTTGGCCTGTTAACAATTTCCGTACGTAATTAATGCCTCCGCTCTCAGTATTCCATAATTCAAATTGACGCCAACGCGCCAAATATGCTCATTTTAATGAGTGCAAGTGAGATGGCTGCTGTTAGCAGCGCAAGATTGTCAGACTTAGCGCTGCCACCTGGCATCAAAATATTTCTGATCAGGCTTGTTACTTTGTTTATTTCAATTAAAATCAATGATTTATATTTAAATTTCATATTATTACATATAATTTAAATTATTTAGTTACTTTTCATTGTGAAATAATAAATATTAAAAGTAATTTCTCAATTTAGTCAAACATCTGCAGTAGACATTTGATGTGGCAACGCTCGCAAATGATCGTCAACGCTGTTAAGTCAATGTAATACTCAAAATGGCACGTTGACTACCCGCTTTTCTTCATTTTTGTCTGTTCGCTTTGCGTTCAGTTTCTTTTTCTCTGTCTTTGCGTGCGGTTCAGTTGTAGAAATAGGAAGAATCGTTTAAGTGGAGGCGAGATCCGTGCGTTTTTCCTTTTACCCGACTCGAATACATTTTAAATATATATAAAAAAGGAATTCTCAAAAAGTTAATAAACACAGTGTGCAACAACAAATGCCAATGTATGAATTCTTCGGAAAAGTAATTATTAAGAAACGAATTGATGCCAACAACCCCACAAAAAGAGCAACCACAACAACAACAAATATAATCAGCAGTAACAGCAAATGTGCATATTTTATGCGAAATTTTCAACGTTTACATTGAAATTTTAGTGGTTTGCTATTTTTTATTGCAGTGTGTAAATTAAATTAGTGTTTTGTACAAACAAAATTGGTGTAAAATTGATCACAAAAAAAAGAAGAATATTAATTTTTCAAATAAAAATTAATTTCTTTTTTGTTGAAATTCTTTGGGGCTGCAGCAGCCAGAGAGCGAATGAGAGGCTATTTTGACATTTTGCTTTCATTCATCTCCGTTGCTCACGCTCTCAGCCAGCCACATACGCGCATACGCATACAAACTAACTGTTTGTGAGTGTATGTATATGAATGTGTGTGTGTGCATGGTTTAGTATGTTTGTAGGCATGTTAATGTATATGATCGCAAAACGTAGACGGCGACTGCGCCGTCTGCCTGCTCTTCCTCTTCGTACTGATCAGAGACAACCGCTGCTGCGCTGAGGAATTTTTCTGTCTTCATTTTCGACTTGCTCTCTCACTGCTCTGCTGCTATTTATTTTGTTGTTGTTCTTGTTGCTTTCGTTCGTTTTTCTCAAACTTTTTGGGTGGAGTTGTTTTCAATCTGTTTCTGTTTTCTGCTCGCTCTCTCTCTTTTACTCTCTCTGCGTAAACGAATTAATGAGAATTCTAAATGAGATCGTTACAAAAACAATTTTTGTGTCTATTTTACAGTAACTACTAGGAAAAAACAACAAATCGAAGCGTGTTCAAGCAAAAAATAATAGTCTTTTGTTTAGCAATTGTGCAATACGTTAAAAAAGAAAAAGCAAGACGAAAGTAGAACAAAATAAAATTCAAAAACTTAAATACGCATCATTGAAGAATTTCGGCAACATAAAGAAAATAATAATAATAAAAAAAAAACAAACTATATTGTGCAACAAAGTAAACAATATTACAAGCTTAAACAAACGCACACATTAATACACGGGCACACACACACACACACAAAGATAAATAAAAAAAATCAAAATGAGTGTCTGTGAGAACAAGACCGTTGTGCAACAGCAACTGCAACAACAAGCCGCTGCTGCTGTTGCGGCTGCAGCAGCCGCCGCTGTTGTTCAACAACAACAACAACAGCAACAGCCCACGCAAGTAGTGCCACAACCGCAGCATATGACGCCACAACAACAGCAACAGAGCACACAAAGCATTGCCGACTATTTGGCACAGTTGCTGAAGGATCGCAAACAATTGGCTGCATTTCCAAATGTCTTTACGCATGTGGAACGTTTACTAGATGAAGGTAAGTCACGCATATGCATTTTGTATTTTTGTAATTTGTTACTATTAAGAATTACATATAAGTACGGTAGCTCTTATTTTCACTTATTTTCTCACTGTGTGTTTGTAGGATAAGTTTTATTTATTTATTTCTTTATATAATTATATTTTTCTATGATTTTTATCGTCACTTTCATTTATGTTAAACTACACCGCCAAGATTTCCACAATAAGCGATACTTTACATCTCTCTTGTCTTTTTCTATGAATTTATTTAAAGACGCTTCTCTTGTTGATCTCGAGTTCATTCCACCTTGCAGCGAACCCCAAAGTCACTGCTGTCGAGACTGTTGCTGCTTCTGCTTCTGCTGTGGCCGCTAACGTCTCTGCTCAGTTGTTTGTTATTTTTAGTTACTTCCTTTTTGTGTGCCACTTCGTCGTGGGGTCTCTTGCACTCGTGTTTGCGTCCTCACTCCCTCTCTTTCATGTATTTGTCTCTCATTCTTTTTCTCTCCGAAAGAGCGGTCAATTGACTGTTGATAGCTGCCGACAGTGCTGCCAACTCACCGTCGTTTGTTATAGCTAAACATTCTCACCAAAAAAAAAATTTTTTTTTAAAATAACTGAATTTCTTAACGAATAACAAAATAAGATAATAAGTTGCACACAACAAATTTTGAGTACAATATAAATATTGTTTACACATATCTACACCATGTGGACTTAAAGACTTAAAATATATTTTTAAAATTTGTAATTTTTCGAAATCACATAAAAATGATTTATAATTTTTATAAATTTATTTCTTTTAATAATAAAATATCAATAAAATTGATAAAAATGAGTGGCGTATTATTGTTCATGGAAATCCTTAAGTGGAAAGCATGAAGTGCTTAACTCTGATGTTTATTTATTTCTTTATTTCAATTATTGTACTTATGTTAAAAATTAATTGGAGATTAAGTTATTGTCAGTACTTCTTAATTCGGTTGATTTTTGTTTTTAACTTTTACCTAAATAGCTAAATGTTACATGTAAATAGCTAAGTTGGCAACACTGGCTAACATTGTGATGATGCTGTTCTTATTTCTCTCTCACTCTGTCAACGGGACCCCCACTTGTATGTTTTACATACATCAATATCTATGTGTGAGAGCAAAACAAAGAAAGAGAGAGAGATACAGAGAGTAATTGAAAGAGTCGTAGGATTATTTTGATAAAATCTGTATCGAAGAATATCAATTGTCATTTGCATGCATGTATGCTCGCTTGCTAGCGTATATACGCATACTCTTGAAAAAAAAAAAAACAACAGTTTTTTCTTTGCACACCAATAAACAGAGCTAAAAATCAACAATGTATTGACGTCAGCAAGGCGTGCACCAAAGGCATAGCATTGGCTCATAAAGGCTCATCTATTAGCAGATGTCTACCTGGACGGTCACAATGCGCAGTTCGATGTTATATTGCCCATGTCGTTGCTTCAGTTGTTGTCGTTGTTTTTATACATATTTGCTTAACATCTGTTGTCCATATGAGAATATGCACGCATAGACATGTTTTTTCTTTTGGTTTTTAATGTATACCGTAAGTGTATAGAGCAAATACACTTAGCACAACAATTTATTACAAATTAATTTCAAGCATTTTATTATTTTTAAAAATAATTTTAAAGAAAACTTTAAGCATATTTTGTGAAATCAGCATAGATATCAGTATGAAATGACTTAAAATTAAAGTATTTTGTCACAGTGTATATGCCACATGTGTCGCATAAGCCGCCCCGCCATTTGGTAATGACAAAATTATGTTGCACAGTTACAGATACAAAGATATTGAGCTAATGTATGTATATACATAGCTGTAAACTAGTTTTTTGTCTACAGATTTTATATATTTGGCAAAAGCAAAGCGTTGACAATTTGTAAAACTCGTTCGGTCACTTACAAGAAATTGTTTTATACCTGCTTTACAAGCTTACAAGCATTCAACCCACACCGCCAAATAGCAGCTACTAAAGACTAAGGCATCACCCACCGCAAATGATTGCGTCTCTGCTTATCAGAAGATGTGGGAGTTAGATGTTGAATGTACAAGCGTGTGCAACAGTTTGAAAGCATCTATACATACATATATACATATATACGTATGTATATGTACGTACCATATATAGATATGTAAGCGCTAACTATGTGATTATAACCGGACTCTGAGTATTTCTATGGGTCGCAAAGCTTTAACTTTTCAACTTGATGCTGCTCAGCTCAACTTACTGTTTGTTACTAGAAGTTTTTCGTTTTGTTTCTTTATGATGTTGTTATTTATTATTCGTTATTATTGTGGTTGTTGTTGTTGCTGTTGTTGTTGTTGTTGTTGTTATGGTTGTTTTCGCAACTTTCTCTTTCCAATTGCTGCTGCCTGTATTCGTTGGGTTTTTAGCTTTTGTTTTTATGGTTGCGACAGTTGCCGCTGTGTGTGTCTTTGACATACGAGTTGACCAACTTACCAATTGAATAAACTAAACCCAAACGTTTTATTTATTTATTTGTTTATTTTATTTTATTTTTGCTAACTTTAATGAAAATATTTTTATTTAGGTAATATTCATTAATATTCTTAGAAATATTATTATTCATAATTTTTCTCAAATTATTGCAAATATTTATTAAGAATTATTAAGAGTTAAATAATGAAATTTATTAAATTAAATAAATATAGTAATATAAGTGCGCAATATATTGTATAAATATACCATGTATAGTCTTTGTAAGGCAATCTCATTGGTTTCATATAACAAGAAAAATCATCAAAATTTGTAGTCATCTGTTATTTAGCTTCTGTTTGTATTTTCTGTAGACTTATTTCGGTTGCAACCTGTTGGTGGTAATTTCATTTGAAATGCATTAATATATACACATAGGTGTGGTGTGGTTCTATGTGTGTGTGTGCGTTGGTGTATATATTATATGTCTCGTGCCCCCATATATATCATACGTCTGTCTGTACTATGTATAAATGAATAAATGTGTGTTTGTGTGTGTGTGTGTTTCTTTCTTTTCATGTTGTCGTTTCATTCTTTTTTGTTGTTTTTGTTTTATTATTATTATTATTTTTTTTATATTTGTTGTAGTTGCCTCTTTCGCATTTAGAATGTCTTATTTATTTATTTGCCGCTTGTTTTTATTGTCTTTTGACTCGTTGCTGCTCGTTGCTTTTTGGCACTGCTGACATAAATTTCGCTGTTTCGTTTTGCTGTTGCCTTTTGTTGGGGGGTTGTGACTCATGCCTAAAAAAAAAAAAATATATATGTAAAAAACAAATAAAAATTGAGAAGAGATGTGAAAAAAAAATGAAGAAAAACTAAAGATGATGTTGTGTGTAGAAGTAGTAGTAGTAGTAGTAGCAGCAGTAGTAGTATAAACAGCAGCAGCAGAGCTTATTGTATCTGTTAGATATACATACATACATGCATATGACACATGCCGCTCGAGCACGTTTTCTAGCACTTTTATATCTTGATGCATGCCGAGCAATTTGCACAGTTGAAGTGTGCCTAGACTGTGGAAAGACGACGTCAAGAATTGTGTGCTCGGATTACGGCGAAACAACAGTCCAAGCATAACTGCACGTAGTATTGTTTGCTACCTAGATATTGATATAGACTTAGTTTAGTACGAGATGACTATCTTCAGTGAAAGAGTATCTTCCGCATGACGTCTGCAACATATGCAGATTTAATTGTAGATATAATAGGTATATCTATATTTTATATCTAATGTACATACTCCATACATTCTTATATATACAATACTATATATAGCTGTGTAATTGAATATGCATCTTTTGTAAATATCTGTATCTGTATCTATATCTAATATCATATTCTGTCTATATCATAATTAACATAACGCGCCTTCTTCAATCAAATTATTACTTAAGGTGTTTTTATTTTTTTTTTCTTTGGTTTTGATTTTGATTTTATATTTTCTTTTTTGTTGTTTTTGCCCACGCATTGGCCGAAATAAGAGCAATGAAAGACAACAACAATAATAATAATAATAAAAAAAAAAACAAAACCAACATATCAAAAATTTTTTGTTTTTACTCTTTCCTTTCCTTTCATTTCTTTGTATATCGGGCACGCAACGCAGCGGCGGACCCCGTGATCTTATAGATACACACAACTTGTGTGTATATCTTGCTTTGTGCATTTCAAAAATCAAATTACGTTCGGACTACACCCGCTGCTGTTGCCGACGACTATAGCGCGCGAATGTTTATATAGTCATACAGCTAAATATATATACATCTATTTAGCTATATACATATAAAATATATGTGTATATATCGGTATATATCTTCTCTCTATATACATATGTATAGACATATAGTATATGCTTACATATATGTATGTATGTTGAGCATTTCTCTCAGTGTGGATACATACAAAACTGAACAAATTTTTTCAACGCTCGACATTTTTCATGAAAAATTTGAAATGTGTTTCATTTCGTCTAAATTTAGATGATTGGTGGAAATGCTTTTTTTTTTTTCTTTTTTCCTTCCTTTCTTTTTCACTCATCTTTGGTTTTTGCCTTGGAATTTTTCTCGGTCTCTATTTGACCGTTTTTGGGGCGTTGTTTACCACAAAGATTTAAGCAAGAGCAAAAAGCAAAAACAAAAGCATCATCATTAACTTGATTTAAATGCCATGCAAATAAAATGCTCAAATGCATCAACAACAATTGAAATCAACGCTTCATCGAACGTTATGCAAACAAAAACAATTTCAAATTAAAAGTTAAATAAATAAATAAAAAAAAGAAATGAAACGAACAAAAAAAAAAAAATAAATAAATAAATAAATACGAAAAAAAAAACTATAATGAAAAACGCGCAGTGCTATTGCTATTGAATATCAATTCGATATTACGAGTATTCATCAGACCCAAGTTCAGCTTCAGGCTTAATAGTGAGGGTGAGAGAGAGGGAGAGAGAGGGAGAAAAAGAGACAAAGACAGAGATAGACATATTTTATACATACTACTTGACGTCGTGCTCATAAATTTGTTGACAATTGTTATGCGGAACGCGTGGGCACAGCTGGCAAACCCCTCATCTACAATGCCCGCACCTCGCAATCTATACTCCCGTACACTTCACTCCGCAGTCAGCACCCAGCAGCCTGCAGCCTGTACTGTACCCTATGCTCAACGCCCTGTACACCCTGCAGCAACCAACACTAAAAGTTGCTGCATATTGCATTTAACTGAACGGGTGGGGCATGAAGAGCGAGTAGAAACTCTTTACACGTATTATTTCATATTTCTCTCTCTCTCTCTCTCTTTTGTCTCACTCTCTTGTTTTTTACTTCAAATTCAATTAAAATCATTTTTTTTTTTTATTTATTTTTGCCATGGTGACCAATAGTTGTTTTGATTTGTTTCTGCTGTTGTTTGATTTTTATTTTTGTTTTTGTTTTTCGGTTTTGTTTATGCATTTTATGTTGATTAACTTACTTACATTGTGGGCGCTGCTCACCAAAATAAGCAGCAGCGAAGGCAATCAAGCGTTTTGCGCCCATTGCAATGGCAATGCGCCATAGCCCTATCACGGAAGTTGACCATGAACAGAAGCCCATTGGATGGATGGATAACTGCAAAGTAAACAGACAATTGATGAACACAGACAAAATGATGAAAACGATCAATACATTGTTTCAATTTATTATAGTGCATAGCTCCTAGCTTTTGTAATAATGAAAGGGCATTGATCGATCGATAATAGTTTATCGTTTTATTATTGATCAATGATCGTTGACATGCGAAAGTTATAGACTAAGCTATGATTGGTTTTTTGGTTACGCTTGGTTAATCAATCGTGTGTGCAGCAAATATCAAATGCATTGAATAAATAAATAAATGTAAACAAAAATTTCAATTCAATTTTGAACAAATTTAAATATTTTTTATATACAAATTGTTTGTACATCAACAAATAAACGATTTCTCAAATTTAAATATTTAAACATAATCAAGTTGTGTTTAGTCATTAGATATATAATACCGAAAAGAGTGTCGCATTTCTTAAGTGCAAACATTTGCGAACCTTTTTTTTTTTTTTTGTTCTCTTTCCTTCTTCTTTTTTTGTCAATTAGCAACTTTGTGTTGTTTTCAGTTTTTGTTTTTTACTTTCAAGTATCCGACGAGAGTTTCATAGAAACGGCGCAATGCGTCGCTCATCCAAGCAGCAAAAAAAAAAAACATGATATCTCTCCATGCAAAACCCCAAAAAAATGACTCAGTCAAAGCACATGGCAATCCTAAAGATACGTACGATTATTTTGTATCTGTACAGCTATAGCCTTCAATTAGCATTTTCAAGTGCCTTAGCAATTTTTTTTTTTACTCTTGACTCAAAGCCCCGCAGCCTTTTCGAACAAAAATTAGATGGCGTCATTTTCATTTTTCACGACATTCGATATATATATATATATCCACACAGACACACACACACACATGCATAGTCAGCCTGCAATACATTTTTGAGACGCGACGAACATTTTGACAAAAATAGCAAAAAATAAAAAAAAATACATTGAGCAAAATGCGCGTAATTAAAATATATGTATATATATTTTTTTTTTCTTTTTGGCATGTTCTCATGTTCCATGTGTTTTTCTACTCACACTCCAAAGTATTTTCTAACTCTCTCTTTCTCTCACACTCGCCTTCTCTTGCTGATTCTCATTGCATGGCACGCGACTACCAGCAGAGTAGAGCAGAGCAGAACAGTGGCAATAGGCAACATTGAATGAAAGCAACAGTTTCTGGTTGTATGACTTTGCCTTGCTACGCCTTCGTCTGAGACAACAGTAAACAGCAACAGCAACAGCAACAGTAACAGCAACAGCAAAGTCAGCCATGTGGCATTAGACAATTGCTTTAATATGCGAGCAGACAGACGCCGGCCGCCAGAGCCACAGCCACAGCCAAAGCTGCACAAATTGAACAATTTGATAAGAAATAAAAGGCAATACTCGAGTAGCAAGCGAGTGGCAATAAATTTACTTTGAAGTTGTGTCTATGCGATTTGTTGCTATACTATGTATGTATTATATATATATGATGCCATATGGTCGCCGATGCTGGCACTGAGTCGAAACTTCATTTCAAGTTTTAAGTTCAACTGCATGCAGCAGTAGTAGTAGTTCGATATACGGTGCATATATGGGCAAAAGGCTGACGGCAAAACGATGATGCCACTTGAGTGCATGCATGTGTGTGTGTGTGTGTGTGTGTGTCTGTGTGGCACATACACAAATACATATGAAGAAGTGAATCACTTTTATTGCACAATTGATTCTTTCAATTTTTATCGCTGATCAATTGAATTTTTCAATTGATCAATAGACGAATGAAAAAATGAAAAACCAAAAAGGCTTTGGTCTTTGCCACACAGCTGTCAGAGCAGACGTGTGAAATGCGGGCAAAGAAGATTGAAGATTGGCGACACACACACTGTCATCCTTAGACCCTTAGAAATTGCTTGAAAAATTATAATTTAATAACATGAATTAATAAATTGTAATTAAATCTAAAGAAAATTGCATTTATTATTAAACGGAAACTAATATTCATTCGCATAAAAAAGTCAAAAAGGCCTTTGCTTAAAATTTATTTTATGCATTAAATACAAGTTCATTGTCATTGTTGAAAACAATTTAATAGTCTTATACCTAGTACCTGTAAAATGTATCTTATAGATACAATTTGAATGAAATAAAATGGCAATTATTTTGCATGTCAAATGATTAAAATTATGGCATAAAATAATATAGACAAAAAAAATAAGAAAAAGAAAATCTCTTTATCTCATGAAACATGTCTCATTGCATCTGAGTTTATTTCGTTTTGTATCTTGTATCTTTTGGCTGTCTGCAATTCAGAAATTTTTAGCAAACGACGCGTATTTTCTTATGCAGCATGAATGAATGTTGGTTGTCTGTCGCTACATTGTCACGACATAATGTTGTCACAGTGTGTGTGTGAGTTGACATTTTATCTATGTATATTCTGGCTGTGTCTTTGTATTTTTTTTTTTTGGGGACGCCAGCCGTTTAAGTTTTACATTATATTCACATTTATGCGTCAGTCAATTTTACGCACATTTGTGTCGTTCAACAGTTTTGATTGAAAGCCTTTGGTAATTGTTAAAATTTATTAACTATTACGACCGCATGTTGCTTTAATTGTTGCATTTACAATCAGCTGTTTAGCTATGACTGTCTGACTAACTGACTGACTATGTATGCATGTATATGTATATACTATGTAAGCATATGTCATTGCACATTTGGTGGCTTCTGTTTCTATCTCTATCTCTGTCTCTGTCTGTAATGTTTTTCTTTTGTCTTCATCTTTTTTCTTTTTCTTTTTTTTTGCCTGTCTTGACTTTTGTCGTTTGTCTTGTTTATGACACTTTTTTTTTTTGTTTTTGCTGCTGTTTTTGTTGTTTTATGTTTCCTCTTTTGAAATGACATACAATTGAATGTCGTGTTGCCACGTTTTGTTGTTCATCGTTTGGTTATTTGGGTTAAATGCCATTTTATATGGAAGCAACAAGTTTCGCAAGTGCGTGGGTGATGTCTCTTCATCTTCTTCTTCTCTATTCCATTGTCTCTCTTTCTCTCTCTCTCTCTCACTGTTTTTGTCTATATCAGGTTGCATAGAAAAACTGCAAAAAAAAAAAAAGAAATAATGCTTCAAAATTGTGCTAATCATTGTTGCATTATTGCTAACTTAACATTTATTTTTGGCTAAAATAACTTTAACGAAATTTTATGTTAGATTTGAAAATTTTATATATTTTCTTAGTAGTATTATTATTTGTGTACTTTTTTTGTGCAAACAGTTATTGCTGAAAACTTTAAAAGAAAGCAAAGATAAATTTTACTAGTAAATGATTTTTGATGTAAATGCAACTGTATTTCTTTGAAATTTTGTTAACTGTCACAGCAAAAAATGTTCTGTTTTGTACGTCTGCGGTAACATTATAATCAAATTATTTTTCCAGCAGATGAGTAAAGGGATGGGGAAGGGGTGAGGGGGGGGGTTCACATTCACAGATTTTGTTTATTATTCACAGAGTTACATTTACTGTTTGTTATACATGTCGCAGACGCCTACACTTCTGAAAGTTTCAAGGCTGATGCAGAGGTGGTATATTTTATGGTTGTAGTAAAGAAATTGAATTAGTGACGTAGGTTGAGGGAGCGGGGTGGGGGGTAAGATTGCAATTGCAACTGTAATGTATTTTTCACCTGCATCCAAATGCCAAAGTGTCAAATTCTTTGCCGACTATCAGTATTTTCCCCAAAATGTATTTTTCATTTCCATTTTTTTGTTTTTTTTTTTTTTACATCCATAAATGAAAAATCAATAACGCCTACAGTAATCCAGTGCATACTGCGCAGTACTGTGTACTATATATGCAATGCTGCGCAGATGCATTTGCGTCACACTGGATTTTCGTACATAATCAAGTTATCTCCCATCGCCCATATGAACTTCATGCAGCCGAATTTTTAGGGACTTGGCAACTTTCTGCTCTGACATTTTGTAGTAGCCTTTGGAAGACAGTTATTGGAACTTAAATTTTGTAAATATTTAAAAAAGCGACATTTCAATGTTGTCTGCTATTGTTCATTTTGTGTGGTTTGTAAACAATGTGAAAGTCAAGTTAATTAAAAGTTAGATCAAGGAATATTATTCGTATTGCTTTTCAATTATACGCAGTGTTTCAAGTGTCTTTTGCACCTGTGTGCCTGCCTTGTATTTGTAGCTTGCGAAATGAAAGATATAACATTTCATTGTTGTCAGTAAAGTTCTCTTTACTCTACACTCTTTACTTGGATGTACAAAGAAATATATAAGATTTAAAGATTTTTTAATGCACAAAAAAAAAAACATTGCCATAGATTGAGCAGAATACATTAAGTTTTAGTATGAAATTAGTCAACTCTTTGTTATTATCGGGATAAAATCGATTGTGTAAAAATGATGTTTCTTTTTATGAATAAATTGATGTTTTTTTTTTTAAACTCGATTACTTTTCTTATCAGTCAAGGTCTAAGACGTGACGATTCTAATCATAAGTATCAGCATCTTATACTTATTGTTTTTTTTTTTTTTTGTAGTAGTACGTAAAATCAAAAGTAGTTGTACACTTGCATTTTCTAAAACAAAATGTCAGTAAGATTTCAATTGCATCAAGACATCTTGTTGTGGGCTTTTTCCGGTTTTCCAACGCACAAATGACAAGACACAACTAACACAAAGTACACAAAGCCCACGTCTGAAAATATCTCGTACAATAAAATTCAAAAAAAAAAAAAGAAAAAAATGTTGAACACTTTGTGGTGCGGTGAAGCTTATCACAAGGACATCTTGTGGCTCAAAAAACGTGGTGGGTTTTTCCGGTTTTCCAACGCACACAATTCACTCATATAAAATACATATAGTATAACGAGTGAAGTATTATTGAAAGTAAACAGATTACGTAGGTGTGCGTGCTCGTTTACAAGGTGTTAAGAACAAGCAGCACAATAAACGAAAACAACAGAAAAATAAAAAGAAAAGAAAAAAAAAAAAAAGAGTAAAAATAAATACTAAGTAGAGAAGAGACAGTAGTTGTAGGATGTGACAGATACACATAAGGGAATTTTCAGTATATTAAGATAAATTTATTTACACTGAATAGTAACTCAATTTGAGAAAAACAAGTGCAAAGTCGCATGAATGCATTTTTTATTTTATTTTATTTGATAATTAGTTTAATTTAATTACTTGTCATTGCAAGAATATATAAATAGAAATATGTATAATATGCTGACAATTGTGTTTGCGTATAAATAGAAGAAGTAAAAAGGCGGCAAAACTGTTTGATTATTATTTCAGCATGAATCGTTGGACACTTGAAAATATTCGTCAAGCATGTTACGTTCGTTATATGTATAATTATGCAAAAACAAAAAACAAATATATACAAAAGATACATAAGCATACATATATATATACATACAGACATATGTGTACATATGTGTACATTTAAGTATGTATAAGTATAGCTATATTTGTATAAGACACTAAAAACATAGCCAATGACAGTTGTGGTGGGTAGGTGGTAGGTGGACAAGTGGTAGGCAGTGTTAAGACGGGTCTCTCTATATATAATAATAATTTATAGCAAATAGCAAAGAGCTCTTCATGTTATTGTCTTTAGCTTTGGTTTTGGTTTTGGCTTTTGCTTTTGCTTATGATTTTTAGCTTTAGCTTTGGCTTTGACTCTGACTGTGACTGTGACTCTGAGATTGTGGTTTTGAATTTTGTTATTTTTGTTTGTTGTTGTTGTTGTTGCCACATTCTTGTGTGTTTTTGTGTCTCTGTCTCTGTTTGTATATGTGTGGGGGCTGTGTGTATTTGCGTTGTGCGATGTGTGTCACGTTGCGTATGCGCGATAAAAAAAAATAACATTAATTATACGTCAAGTAAAAGGCAACACGATCAAATGACATGCTGCGTAGCTTCGTGTAGTGCATGACATATTTAAAACTCTTAAGACGCCCACAGTCGACACTCTTTTAACATAAGTACGCTCACACACACACATACACACAATATATATTTATATATTATATATATATAAATGTATAGGTATATATTTAATATTTATATTATTAAAAAACAAGAAATGTTGTTAATAAATTTTGCTAACCTTTTTTGTCGCATTGCGATTTGTTAGTTATTAAATTAATACATATTTGTATATTTGTTTTTCATTTGACCAAATCAAGAAATTGTCTTCATGTCTTGGCTAATTTTACTTACTTAATTTACTCGCATATGACATAAGCGTCAAAAGTAACTTTCACTCACAGCAAAAATATATACATAGATATATAAATATATATATATATATACATATATAAAAGAAATTAATATAAAATATAATGCGATGCCAGACAAATAATATTTACTTTAGAAAACTAATTCAAAATCTTGAAATGCCTTCGGAGTACAAACATAAGCTTGTATTTGTTAGTGTGTCGATATATCGATATTCAATATCCGCCAAACCACGCGCAGCATATGCTAAAATAATAACAGCTGTGATTTTTCAAAATAAAGTTTAGAAGAAGCAAAAGATTGAGAAAAAGAAAATAATAATATTTTTTTCTTTTTTCTTCAAATGCAAACAATATTTGGAAATTTTTTGATGGAACACAGCTTGTTGTCCAAAATGTTTACACATTTTTTCGACACATTTCTTCTAGTTATAGTTTTAACAAATTTTTTTGTTTTATTTCAAAATTTATGCGCAATTTTAGGTTTCAATGTAATAACAAAATGAAAGATATTGAGAATTCAAAGAGAGTAAAAAACGAATAGTGTAAAAGATTTACCTAAGAAATAGAAAAGAAGACTCGCGAGGTCATGAACTCTGCGGTTACTTTGTCTCGCACACACACACACAAACACACACACACTTGAACACAGTCAACAAACATAGAAAACAGAAACACTTTGCTGCTTGCTCTGTATTCAATTCTGTTTTTGATATCTGAGATACGTTTTCTCTTTAGTTCTCGTTCTCGTTCTCTTCTCTTCATCATCCATCGCTCTAGCTGTGTTGCTGTTGCCGTTGTTTTTGTTTTTATTGTCGTTGCCGTTGCCGTTGCTGTTGCTGTTGTGATTGTAGATCCCAGCGGCTGTTTATGTTCCACACACGTAGCAGGGGTTCCGGAAAAGTCATTCGGCTACTCCAGAAATAAACAAGAGATGGCACCGTGCGTGGCAACAAAAGTCCTCCCCTGTACCCCCCCCCCCCCCCCTTGCCTTTTTATGCTCTGTTGAGATCGCGTCACAGCAAAGTGCCGGTTGTGGGGCATAAGATCTGACAGAAATTGTATCTTTTGGATTATTTAAAAATAGCCTGACCGGCAAAAAGAAAAAAGACAGCAGGAAAAACAATTTTTCAAAAACAAAATGAAAAAAAAAAAAAAAATCTAGAAAAACAGAGAAACCTTCGAAAATTGAAAATTGTTGTTGCAAAGCCGCTTTTTAGAGTGTTAACAGCCATGAATGCAGACAGGTCTAGACGTGATGATTGACTACAAATACGGAAATATTTTAAGATGCAATTGAATGATGTCCTTAAGCATAGAACTAACGCGTCTTCTCATACAATCTATAAGTAGAACATAACACAACATAATTTTTTTTTTGTTTTTTTTTTATCTATTTTTTTTTTATCAATTTTTTTTTTTTATATTTTTATCTCATAGCTTGTTATCTTTGGCGCAGTTTATTTTAATTTACAAAAGACTGTAGAAAGTAAATGTTAATATCTTTTGTTCTGTGGCTAAAGCAGAGGCTGAGGCTGAGGCCTTGTACAATTTGAACTTGTTGTTCATAAATTCTAATAGGTTTTTTAACAGTAGAATTTTATTTGTATATTTTATATGTAAACCAAAAGCGAATCGTTTGTATTGTAAACTAATCTTATCTCTTTTTTTTTCTTCTTGTTCATTTCAGGTGAGTTTACTTAACAATATCGTG